>JAKUCM010006934.1:0-26947 GCA_023374145.1 Lepidium sativum | reverse complement strand
GAAACTACTCAAGTTTTCTCCTTAACTCACATTGTATCTAAAAGAGTTTTATAAGCAATGGCAGAGGCTGTGCAGCGTGCTGCTATGATCGCTGAAGCTGAGGGAATGGACAAGATTGAAGCTACTCATTTAGAGAGGATTCTTCCACAGCTTCTTTTGGATTTTTAAGGTATATGATTGAGATTAGCACACTCTTCTTTCGTTTTATCCTTTCTTCTGTCTTGTATCCTTTTGTAGTGATCTTGTATTTGATATTTTCCTTTGTAGTAACATCTGAAGACTATTAGTGATTCCAGAGAAGTTTTACTAAGGATCAGACAACTAGTTTATCTCTGTTCTTTCCCTCACCAAGGCTAATGTATGTGGTTATTCTATACATGGGTTCATGTAATAAGCTAAAGAGTTTATGCCTGCTCACAAGTAGTTTGCCTCCACTCTCCATGGCCTGTAGCTTCCACACAGAGGAACCAAAAACATAGGCTTTAGATGGTGATTTCCTTTGATCAAATCACTGAAAAGTGTATTTCATAGGTGAACAAATTGAATAACGGTGAAGACTGAAGAACAGGTTAAGCTTTATCGTTATATGTGATTAATAATTAAACTTATTAGGTACAATCTCTTGTACTTACGAGTCTAGTTATAAGTTATAAGCTCTTAATCTTACGAGTCTCCTATCTTATTAGGTACAATCTCTTAAATCTGTGGATTAGTAGTGTCACTATAATTGGCTCAGATTATTGTACAATGGGCCAATATAATTAATACCTTCCAAAATAAATTTACGACTACAGTGAGCTTCGAACCCACAATTATAATGGTTCAATATAATGTGCGAGTGTTAGCTACTGTATAATCGGGCCAGTGTTAATTAGTATATAGTGGGCCAATATAATGGGTCAAATGTCCGAGTTCGAAGCAAATCTAGTAGAGAAGAGTTAAAGAAATCCACAAAGTCAAAAATGTGGTTGATTAAAAATGTCTCTAGAAAATTGTTTAGAAGTGTTCGCTAAACTCAAAAAACAGAAACATCTCCCTCATTTATTCAAGATGAAATGAAACACAAGCATGAATCCATGTGAATCATTTTAAACCAAACCCTCTTCTTCTTCCTCTCTATTTGTATATGTGCAAGAGATGGATTAGTAATAGTTCACTTTCAGAGGAAAACTGGAGCCATGACGAGAGTAATAGTCGCAAGCATTTTTATGAGAACATGAATAGATGGACCAGCTGTGTCCTTGAATGGATCTCCCACTCTGCATTTTTCAAATGAATTCCAATCAGATATCGAATTTAGGTAATACAGTATTAATAGTCTTTTAGTAAGTGAAAATGCTTACGTATCACCAGTCACAGCTGCTTTATGGGCTTCACTTCCTTTGCCACCAAGTGCACCAGTCTCAATGTATTTCTTTGCATTGTCCCAAGCACCTCCTGCTGTGTTTAGGAATAATGCCATTAAGATACCACAAACTGTTGCAAACATGAGCATAGATGCTACAACTTTAGCACCGAGTAGTGGTTGCCCCGTGTAGTAACCCAAGACGCGGAAGACCAAACTGTGAGAGACCAAGAGGTTGGTTTTTCGTCACAACTTTGTCGTTTGAATCAGGAAGAAGAAAACAGGGATAAAAAAACAGGTATATTACTTACCAACTATAATGGGTGATGCTATAGCTAAAGCTCCTGGCTTTATCATTTCCCTTAGAGCTGCAGATGCGACAATAGCGACACATCGACTATAATCTGGCTTCTCCTTGTACTCCTGTCACAGTGGATTGGTTTTTGCTATTTAACAATAGCACAAGACAATAACCAAAGAAAAGAGAAAAGTGTTTGAAAGGAGAAAACATGCTAACCATTATGCCAGGCCTCTCAATAAACTGTCTTCTTACTTCATTGACAACCTCTTGTGCAGTTCGTCCAACTGCAGCGCAAGCCCAAGCACTGAAGAGAAAAATAAGCATGGAACCCAATAATCCACCTATAAAGACTTCTGGGATAGCAATATCGACCTGTTTTGATCCAAGGATCAGTATGATAAACTGTCTAAACATGAGGAATTCACAGCAAAAACGAATAATAACGTTTACCTCTTTGAATGCCACATCAGCAAACGCTGAAACCTCGTCCATATATGCACTAAAGAGAAGGAATGAAGCAAGTGCAGCAGATCCAATGGCAAACCCTTTTGTTGTAGCTTTTGTGGTGTTTCCAACGGCATCAAGAAGATCAGTGATCTCACGGACACTTTCAGGCTACACAAAAGATTTATCTCTACATTAATAAACATATAACAAATGAAGGAGCTTTTCCAACCAATCATGTGACATTTACCTGTTGGCTCATCTCGACAATTCCACAGCATTGTCAGCTATGGGGCCAAACATATCCATTGTAAGAACATAAGCTGCAGTGCTAAGCATTCCCATTGTAGCGACAGCAGTTCCAAATAGACCTCCAGTGGGAACTCCATTTTCATCCACTAGTCCTGAGTATTGCCCAGCCAATAAGCAGAAATGATAGCTACACTTATTGTCAAAACTGGAAGAGCCGTCGATTCCAGACCCAAGCTGACGCCAGCAATGATATTGGTCCCATGACCAGTAGAGCTGGCAAGAGCCAATGTTCTAACAGGCTCATGCTTATAGTCTGTGTAATATTTGGATATCCAGACAAAGATATAGGCTGTGATGATGCCAACCAACCCACAAAGAGCGAAATTGAACCATGCTGATGGGGCTTGTTCAGTGTAAAGCAGCCAGCGAGTAGACTACATAACATGTATAACGCTGTCAGAAAAAGATATACTAAAATTCATTTGAGATTAAAAAGGATTTCACTAGTGCCCTTATGTGCAAGTGTGCATTAAGTTTATAATAAATCTGAACCTAAACACACTAAAAGCAGTATTGATTTAGAAACACACAGGAAAAAAAGACAAATCAAAAGTGTATGAGACAACATTACCGCGCCAAATGTCACAACAGCTAATATAATAGTCAGAGAATATCCTTTCTGAAGTACAGCCATTGGATCCTCTACTGGAGATTTCACACTAGCGTCACGTGTTCCCTTGATTGAGAGAATACCAACTGATGATATTATCAAGTCAAAAGAATGGACAACTAGAGGAAACAGGATAAAGCCCGATGGATCTGCGAGATAGACACAGATTTGAGTAAGCATCATGCATGAACTAGAAATTTAGACAGATGTCGATCAGCATATATATCTTATCATTAAATGTATTTCCTATCCTTCCTAACTCCAACTGCAAAAACCTTTATGTTAGTTTAACCATCATGGCTAGAAATGGTCAGGTATGTTATTTACAAGATACGACTGACTGTAGTCAAGTGTATCTTGCACAAAAGATGTCATGAAAAGAAGTCTTGCTTCGATCTTCAGATAATGTATATGCAGATTCAAACAAGGAGAAAACTAAAATCTTATGAACAAATTATCGTCAACTTTTCAAATCTAATAAGTAATACGATGTATGGTCAAGTCTTCAAGGAATGACAAAAACATGCCAATGGATAAATTATTTTCTCGTCAGCAGAATGCAACAATAAGCTTGGGTTCTCCACACAGCCTCTGACGTTTGCATTTCAGACTATAAATCCTAGCATTCCTTTTGAGTTTTCTCAGAATACGCCAGGAATTCAAACCGCATGTCACATATATTCCATGTAAAAAGTAGCTTAAAAGAGAGATGCCTCACAAACCTTCAATTCTGCACTTCTTAGCCATTGTTCCACCTAGTATCATTGCACTGATAATTTCTGCAGCTATACTTTCAAATAAATCAGCACCTCTAGCAGCACAGTCCCCCACATTGTCTCCAACCTACAAGAAGTTGAAAATAGCTTTATAAGCCTTAATGGAGAAAAGACAAGCAAACCTTTATTCAACTTTTCATCAGACAAGGATATCCTCAGGGCCTACCCAGCAAACCATGAAAGTAAGAATTAAAAGGAAAAAGATAACATAACCAAATCAGCAATAACAGCAGGATTTCGAGGATCATCCTCAGGAATACCCCTGCTCGACTTTTCAACGAGATCTGCCCCCAACATCAGCTCCCTTAGTGTATATTCCCCCACCCAATTGAGCAAATAAGGCAACAAACGAAAGCGCCAAAACCATATCCCACAAGAAGAAGAGGCACTGTAAGAGAAACAGAAAAACTAAAAATCAAAATATCTAACAAGTAAAATTACCTTCAATATTGCCCACTCAAATGCAAATTCTAGCCATATGAAAATATATTTGTGCCCAGCTTTATCAATGGAATTCTACGCACACTGCTGCTAATCGAGCATATAGGGTTGACTGAAAATTCTAGTACCCCACCTCAATAAAGATTAACACATGACATGAGTTATAGAGAAAATACTGCTCTTCCTTAGAATTCATCCTCTGAATAGATATCTTGAACTCAGAATAATGATGTATAGAGTATGCACCGCGCGATGAAATGGAATTTTCATATAAAGCAGAACAGAAAACTTACAGTCATTAACACTCATTGCGCCTGGTGAATTCACGCCCAAGCAAACATAAAAAGTAGAATAAAGGATGGCGATACCAATCACAGCCATACCAACAACAACCAGGGCAGAAAACCCACCAGCACGAACCGCTATCTGCAGTATATCTGCCACTTAGTATTTGGCGATATGTAAACATCATATATGATCATAGCTAAAATAATGACACACCTGCAGCGCTTCTCTCGCAGATCGTCTAGCGGCACTGGAGACCCGTACATTAGCACGAACTGACACCCACATTCCAACATATCCAGCAACACCTGAGCATAGTGCCCCCAAAAGAAATGCAGGCAACAGTAATATAGGCCGACATTGCCCTAAAACAACAAGTAATATAGTTCAGTATCATTCACAACAACCTCAAGGGTAGAATAAATCTTGTGAATGCAGTTATGCATCGTACCTTCCTAAACCAGCAGCCTCTTGCTGAGGAGTTAAGTTACGGAATAGATATATGCAAAGAATCACAAAAGCTAGCAAGACAGCCATCTTGGAAATAGTGCTATACTGCGTTCTGAAAAACCCTTCAGCTCCCTCTCGTATAGCATCTGATATCTATAAGTAAGAGAATTACATCAAGAATTAGAATTACTTTGATGAGAACAAAGAAAACAAGTTAACATCATGACTAACACCACAAAAATTGAGAGCTTACCTCGACCATCTCTGGAGGTCCTTCATCTTTCGCTAAAACCCACTTGGTTAGATACACTGACAAAAGGAAGCTGACAATGCATACTGCAAAGACGAACACGATAATGGGAGAAGTACTTGCTCCCATGTAAAAGATTACTCCAAAGCAGAAAAGAAGAATTATAGAAAGGACCCGAACATTTAATTTCCTAATAATCCGGAATATCTGCCAAAAACACAAAACAGAACATTTTACAATTTGAAGAAGAGGAAAACGATGCTCAAGAATCTAAGATGCTAAAAGAAATATAAGGCAACCAATTATAATGTCAGGCAAGTTTTTTATATACACATTGTAATGAGCAACTAAAAAACAATCAAAAAGCAGGGAATAATCGTTTTACCAATGGACTATAGGTTTTACTACGCATGTTGGGAAAAGCCCTCGCCTGTCGTTGAAAGACATCAAACTGGCCTGCTCAATATCTTCATCCATCATCATGTTTTGAGCTGAATTTTCCCTTCTGACTATGGATAGAGGTGTAAAAGCAGTGCTATAGGACAAATCTGAACCAGAACGGGTGCTGCTGAATTTTGATATACTACTACTTTTTGCTCCAAATGTTATCAACCAATTCATAAAATGAGCACACGTTAGCAGGAACCGTCTAAGTCTACCTATATTTTGATTCCAGCTTCTTCAAACTTTTTCAGTCCCGTAATGAACAAGAATTGCCACAACTAGTATCCACCATAAACAAATTTGCTGTAAAAAATATAGAAAAGTTATTAAGTCGGGATGTTTCTCTTTACCTACCAAATAGCATTTTCAAATTAAATAAAATCACAACTCTGGGAGTCTCGACTGTGCTGGTTTATGGTTTAGGTAGCTCCATTTTTCATCATTTTCCCAGAGAGTAAACGCTTTTTACAATCAAATGCCCAGAAAAATGCAATTTAAACATATAGCGCATGAGACCTCCAAGATCTAACCAACTTAAATTTCAGAGTAAAATAATCGAACCCCGAGAACTTTACGTTACGACTCAATTAATCTAACACCATTTCTTCAATATAGAAATCGTGTTTAGATCTGACTTCCACACTAAGAGAAATTCACATGATATAGACAAGAAATTTATGCATTCCAGAAACGAGGCGAAATCAACGAAAAAACAAAGCATTCGCAGTGTTTCTCCGTAAACAAACCCTAAATCTGGTAAACATAGAGACGAGAATTACTGCTCCGGGGAGTGATCAGAAGGAAACCGCCTATTAGCGAATGCTTGTCCTAGCCGAAGAAGCGCTCTCTCCTCTCTCTGTCTTGTCTCCTTAAATCCGGAAGACTTTTCAGAGAACTTTCCGGAATATTATTTTTTTCAACCTAATTATTTACATTCCTGAGTGGCTAAATAGTAATTTCAAGAGTAGTGACACGTATTATCCAATGAGACGCTGCCACTTAATCACTATTCTCACTTAACTTCATTCTCTCGTTTAGTAGTTAAAGCTCGGATTCTGAGCCTAGCCCAATAAAGACCCAATAAGCCGAAAATATACCCAAATATGGGCCTAGCCTAATAAAGGACACAAATACAGCCCATTAAATATAAGTAAATCTGCAAAATGTGAAGTAAGAACGTCCACTAACTTCATCACCGGTCCGATCACTGAGCTCTCTTCTTATCGTTAATCACCGGCGAATGATTTTTTGTTCGTTTTGATATTTTAGAGTTTACGAACTGTTCAGCTTTTACGAATCATCATTTCTCTGAGAATATTTTGGCGAATTCTCTCCTTTTGGTTAGGATTTACAGAGGATGTTGATGACACTGGCAGCGACGACGACCGCTGTTTCATTTAACTCGAAGCTTCTCGTGTTTCGAATTCGTTGCTCGGATTCTGAACCGAAGCGTGGCTTTGGCTCTAAAAAGGTGTGATTTTAGAAATCTATCGTCTTTTGATGTTTCCCTTTGAACACTTACAGTTAAATTACAAATATTTCTTTCTTCAACGTATTTATTGATTCAAAGTACTGAGACAAAAATGTGAAATCGCATCACAGGAAGATAAAGATCCAGCATTACAACAACGGTATATATATACACTTGTATTCTTTGTATTTTCTTTTGCTTAAGCATTTTTTAGTTGTAATCGTTGTTTCTTTTGTCTTCTGCTCTGTAGGAAATCATCTTCTAAGCAGTCTGTTTCTGTTCCTAGAAGTAAGTATAATGTGTTTATGACATTTTGTAGTTTACAGATGTTGCAATTCCTTTCACGATGTTTGAAACGTAACATAAAACTTCATTCTGCATCTTTCTGTTTATTTGAAAGACACAGTTAAATAACTTGAAAGGTCTGCCAATATTAAGTAGACACAATGTGATTATTCGTGCTTAGTATTAATTTTTTTCTGAAGGCACTCCTGCATTTGATTGTAGAGGCACCTGGTTTGAATTCTCGGTTTGATGGAAAACCTGGTAGATCTTTCGATATGGACTTTGAGGAACGGTTGGAAACCATTAAAAGGTGTGAATGTCTTATGGTTCTAGCATCCAAATTGGATATAAACAAAGAATTAATGATGAGCAGCTCACGAAAGAGAACCCTGAAAGTCTCTTTGTGATGTGATGCTATGTTTCCATGAAAGCTTGATCCTTTGTTTTTGATTTGTTCATCACCTCTCTTACGTACCACTTCCCTCACTCCTTAGACATAATCAAAATCATTGTCTCCCACTAGTATGTAATCTTTCTCTGTGACCTCTGCTCTTTTAATGAACCAGGTCAGCTCTTGAGCAGAAAAAGACACAAGTAGTCCAAGAATTTGGTCCAATTGACTATGATGAACCAGTCAAGTCTGATGAGAAAACAATTGGTCTTGGTACTAAGGTACACATACATAGCATCTTACAAGTGTGTGTTTTCCATTTCCCGAAACTGCTTATGGCAATGTATAACGTCAAGGCAAAACTTGTTGCCATACTATGACAGGTTGGCGTTGGTATAGCTGTTGTTGTCTTTGGTTTAGTTTTTGCCCTCGGTGACTTTCTTCCCACAGGAAGGTGCGTTGTGTGTAAGAAAGACTCATAATATAAGTTGATGTGATCATAGTTTTTATGAGTCCAAGGCATAACTGTGACATTGACACCGTGCTATCGTTATTCATTTGCCTATCTTCTATTCAAGATTGTAAGAAAATTCTCTGATGACATAATTTGATTTAGGATCAACTGGATTGGTTTCTGTGATTACATGTCCTCTATACCAAGTCACGTTGTCAGTTGATTTACCCACTCTCAGCTTAACTATGTTTCTTTCCACTATTCAGTGATAGTCCAACTAAGAACACCACAGTGGTTAAAAATAGAATCTCAGAAGAGGAGAAAGCCACACTTCAGGTAGCATAAAGGGCTGATGTCTTCTTTTCATGAAGTTAGTGTTCGTTAACTTTGATAAATTGAATAAAGCAAGAGATGTAGTGAACATCTTGGAATTTTCATTATTTGTCAGCAAAGGCTCAAAGAGTTTGAAACAAGTCTCAGTAGCACTCCTAATGATCAAGCTGCTCTTGAGGTGAGTGAATACAATGCGTATCTTATGCACTAGTAAATATCTTCTTCATGGCATTTAGCCATTCATTCTCCTGTAGTAGGCTGCCAACAATAAGAGAGAAACTAACTTCAAATAAATTCTCAGGTAGATAATGATTAAGAAAACAAGGTAGGGATCTCTCTTATGAATTCTTTAATATGGTACAAAGCTTCTTAAAAGTTGAGTGGCTATGCAGGGAGCAGCTGTGACACTGACTGAACTGGGAGAGTATTCGCGGGCTGCTTCATTTCTCGAGAAATTGGCTAAGGTTTGTGACTCCCATACTCTTACAGTATCTTGTTCAAATAATTCATTTCATAAAAATATGATGATGGAAGACATAGCTAATAGTGTGCACAAAGTGGGATTCTTGTTCTGTAGGAGAGACCAACTGACCCTGATGTATTTCGATTGCTTGGGGAAGTAAATTATGAACTTCAGAATTATGAAGGCAGTATCGCTGCATACAAAATTTCAGAGAAGGTAAATGTTCTCAAAATTCATGCCATATTCACTTGCACTGAACTAATAGTTGACTCAGTCGTGTATATTAAGATTGTAGGAAGAATTTTCTAGTAGGGACAACGTTTAAAGTTATGCTACTACCATGTAGTTAGGAAAGTCGGTGTTGCTATCTGTAACAGTGTTCGTGCTTACTTTTTGATCTTAGGTTTCTAAAGGGAATGATCTTGAAGTCACACGAGGCCTAGTGAACGCTTATTTAGCTGCTAAGAAACCAGACGAGGTATATCTGTTTCTACCGAATATGAACAAGAACATGTTACATTTCCTCTCAGAAGCTTAATCTTACATGCTTTCTCCTCCGATCTATATCTTTTGACCTTTCTCTCCCAGGCCGTCAAATTTCTTTTGGACACTCGTGAACAGCTAAGTTCAAGGAAAACAAGCACAGCAGGCAGTGTTACAGATGAAACTGAGTCAACTCTAGACCCAATTCAGGTAACTTAGTATCTTCTTTATGGAGAGTTAGCATATTAATACGAGTCAAACCATTGTAGCACAATTGACTCCATGATGAAATGGAGTCTCTTAGTGTTCTATAAAGCTCATATTTATCGTATGCTACAATAACAATGATAACATATCATAAGGGTCTATACTAGGTTCAGTTCTGACTTCTATCCCTTGCTGATTCTAAACATTGGTGAAAATATTATCTAAGGTCGAGTTGCTTCTCGGAAAAGCATATTCAGACTGGGGACATATCAGCGATGCTATAGCCGTTTATGATCAGCTTATCACTGCTCATCCTGAAGACTTCCGAGGCTACTTGGCTAAGGTAATGTTACCATCACCACCTCAAGAAGTCAACACACTAAATACACATGCATATAAACCTACTGTAAAATGGTGGTGTAGGGAATTTTATTGAAAGAAAATGGAAGCAGGGGAGATGCAGAGAGAATGTTTATTCAGGTGAATCATATGAATTTATTAAATCTTCTTCATTCAATTACGAGTCCAGATTAGTAGAAAGAAATATGACACAAACCACTTAACTTGTTATTGTGTAGGCACGCTTTTTTGCACCGGACAAAGCTAAGGCCCTTGTGGATAGATATTCCAAGTTGTGATCACTAGCTGATTCTGTAAATGTTCATGTACACAGTCTTGTCTTTTTTGCAACCAAACTTAGCCAAGAGAATATTCATCATATTACAAGGTGACTTTCTCACTTGAGCCAGATTTATCTGAGACTTCCCTCGGAAAATATGAGGTGAAAAGACTGTACAATACGAATATTCTCAATCTATAGCCGAAGAATCATGAATTTCAAGAACTGTATTCTAAGTAATAAAAAGGAACCAAAAAACTACACCAGATATGAAGACATTATGTTCCAACTAATCTTCATATGGCTAGGCATTGAAGCGACAAACCGCAATATATCTCGCTTACTGAGGATACCTGTGCGAAGTGGCTCTGTTTCCTGTTGGTTTAAGACATGGAGGAACTTAGCAATGTTTGGAAGTACCATTTCCCGGCAATGGAGATGCAACAAAGGAACTTTTGACAAAACGCTTCCCTTTTGTATATCAAGACCTTCTGGTCTGCGCAGTTTATATGGTTTCCCAGTCATGGGTTCGATATCAACTTGTGGCATCTGTTTCCATCTCTTGTGAACAAACCAACCGTATTTATAGTCCCCTACTATTGGTGTACCAAGAGCTTCAGCACAGTGCACACGTAGCTGTTGAAAATATGTAGCTCGATCAAGAGAGATGAAAAGAATATCACAAAAATGATAAATAGAATAGCAAGTTAATCAAATACCTGATGCTTTCTGCTAGTGATAGGACGAAGCTCTAACCACGAACATCCGTTGATCATAGGTCCTAACACTCTATACTCTGTTATTGCTTCCTGTGAAGCTTCAAAGCCCAAACCCCGGGCCAAAACCACCCTGTCTGTTTTACCATCATCCAAAAGCACCTGAACACAGGTTTTTGAATCATTTTCAAATACAAGCATTGTGCAAGCAAACAAGTGTAAAATGAGAGAATTACCTTTGAAAGAGGAGCTGAAATGATTCCTTCCTCGTCCTTGGGAGAACCTATCACCAATGCCCAATATTGCTGATAAGTTGCTTCACACGCTTTGTTCCAAGCCTAGAATTGTACAATATTTACGACACTTAACAATCTAGTGCTCAACGTTTCCTTACTAGACCGCACTGTGTTAGCTCAATATTTCACATAAGCCCCTCTTACCTTACAGCTTGAGTTTCTCCCCTTGTAATCACTGAATACCGAGTGAAGATAATCTATACTTTCTTTCGTTCGACCCATTACTAAGAGGCCACTAGTTTCCCTATCAAGACGATGTACCTTGAACATTAAAAACGCAAATAAGTATATGATGCCAGAAACCAAATCATTTTCAAGACAAATGGCAATACTTCAGAATATAAGAGTTTACCAATCTAGGACCTTCATCGTTACCAAAAGACAAAGCTGCAGCTGCAAGCGCATCCATGCTGTTATGTATCGGCACATTTCCCTGAAACAAACAATGATAAATGATTACGTAGCTACTGATTAGTCAACAAGAGAATGTAATACCTTACTTCCATGAAGTCATTCTGCACAAGAATAGAGAAAACTCTATTACCTTGACTGGAAGCTTAGGTGGCTTGTTAATAACTATAATAGCAGAGTCCTGCAGTAGAGAGAAAAGGTTAAAACTTGAAACAGCATCTATATAAGGTCAACCAAAAGAGACCAATCATGGTCGAAAATCATATGAAAAACAAATATTAAGTACAGTTTTAGAAAGGGAATAACTAGAATATTTACCTTGAACCTGACAAGCCTTTGAAGATATGCAATTTCGTCTGCGTTTGGATACAAGGTTCCACTTGGGATAGTGTCATATCTCTTAGAAATCCTCATCTCCGCGACTGAAACTGGCAACCAGATTTTATCTCCTATCTGCATTACCTCGTTATGCTTAATCTGCAGAGAGAACGTACAATTCAACCACTATTATCAAACCAATACAATCCTAAGACAAGATCACACAAACAACAAGACGAAGAACAGACTTTTACCTTTTTCAAGGGTTTAAATCCATCTTCTTTCTCTCTTGAAACATATCTACGACCTCGAGACTCCATTTGAACCTGCCACAGAGATAACAATTAAGGGTACATCAATAGGAAATTCATCTTGAAGGTATCTCATAGAAAAGAACTTCTAAGAAAATAATGAAGTGTGGTGATCCCAATACAGGTTCAAAAGAATAGTCTAGTAAAGCTCAAACAAGAGTCTGATCAGAAGTAATGAATTGTTTATACCGGAGACACTCACAAGGCCCTTTGTGAAATGTGTTTGGATAGCTTTATCATGGATTTCTTCGAAATAGTACTTAACCCAGCTTATCGCCGTGACGTGGCCTCCATCTCCATCTCCATCGTCTTCGCCGTCTCCGTCGACGTCGACTCCGTTAACGGCGTTTTTGCCAGGTAAGGGATGACCGGGAAATGGCGGCAATGATAGCAGCTGACGTGGCAACGGACCTTGCTTCGGAGCTCCTAGGTGTGCTATGTTGTTAGTCACGCGGATAACCGCCGATGGCGGCGGAGCGACTCTCGAGTACTGCCGTGATACCACGGCCAGGTTAATTAGACGAATGCTTAAGAGGCCAGCCCTCGTCTTCGTCTTCCACATGGAGGTTTTTTAGGAAATCGAAGGACGGTCTCGTTCAGAACGCCGGCTAATCAGCGGGTCGCTTCCGACCATACGGGATACGGCCAACAACAACAAAATAAAGTAATATTGGGCCTTCTAGTTTGGACTTTGGGCCTTCTAAATAGGATTTTGGGTTTTTAATATATTTGGGCTTTTTGGACTTTCTTTAATTAGGATTTACGAGCTTTTAATGAGACCTGGTTTCCGCAATTGGTATGATGTGTCCAAATTACTCAGACTTAACAGCTCGATTTTCTTAATACGCAAACGACGTAGTCACATAACTGACTCATTTTATTCTAACCAAACCAACTTGTCTATTATGCTAAGAGCAAAGAATGAAGTAGAAAGAGGATAAAAATAGAATGAGAAAATAACAGTAGCCTAGCCCCAAAAGGTTTTCAATATATTTGGGCATAATAATAACTTATTGAATTGAGGTTACATCAAATCAAATACATGACTCACATTGGCTGTACCTTATTACCATAGAAATGAGAATGTAAAAAACAACGAATCAAACATATTACACAGAAGAGCACAGCCGGAGAACCAAGACGCTCACAAGAGCTAAACTCGATCGATCGAACAAACCCATAAATAAAATACCGACCACTATGATAGTTTTGTTGGTTCAAAAACATGAGAAATGAAACCTCTTTTCTCCAAAAACAACCAAATTCCGAGACCTGTGATGAAGCTTACCGAGTTTCATCCTCCAAAGCACGGAATCCAGCAGAGAGATCGTCATACAATTTCTTAAATTTAGCCACCAACGTATCCTCTCCTTCAGCTGGGTCTTCAAACTTCTGAGACCTGTAATATCGATATTCGGTTTCAGACCATTTTGATTAGAGCTAAAATATGTAACAGATTCCTGGAAATAAGTTGTTTGCTTACACTAAACGGTAGAAAAGATCTCCCAAGCGATGCTTGATGAGAGTGTAAGTAATCTTTTGACCGTCCATTCCAGCTGCTCTTTCAACGGACTGTGTATCACCAACAACATTTGCGACCGAATTACAATTACTGTACACTTAAGTAGATGATTTCTGAATAATCTCAATATCATTTACCTGATTGGCTAGGTTGTAGAAATGGATGATGTTACGCATCATCCACACGGACTTGTAGAAAGGGCAGAATTTGTCATATCTGTCAAAGATTCATCCAAAGCTTTCAACAGTAAATAAACTGTAGAGATACAAAGTGATAGAGAACTAAAGCAAAATGAAGGGAGTCGAATCTTACGGTGTAAAGGCGTTTTGAGCAAGGTAGTCTTCCCTCAATAGCTTAGCTGTTTCCAAGGTGATTTTGTCTCCTTCTGCTAGCGCATCTTTTCCTACAAGCTGCACTCAAAACATAATGCATGAACTAATTTAATTCCTTTCAGAAGTAATGATCTGCTAAGAGTGATGTACTTCTATGAATAGAGTCAAAAGTGTAGATGCCAAGGTTATCATTCAAACCTTGTAAATTAATAGGATCGCTAAGAGACATGAGTTCTTTAGTTACAATATTACATATACTTATACAAGAATAAGTGGCAAAAGTACCTGGACAATTTCATTAAGATCGTCTTCCCTTTGTAACACTTCTCTGGCCTTAGTCCTGATGTTGATGAAATCTGGATCGAACTTCTCATAGAAAGATTCCAAAGCCTGGAGAAAAACAAGAAGTATTTATACATACAAGAACTTTGTGATAGAGAAACCAAGATAGATTCGAAGAACATCAAGAATATTTAAGCATACCGTTGAATACTTTGAGTAGGAAATCAACCAATTAACAGAAGGAAAATGTTTTCTCTGGGCAAGCTTTTTGTCCAAACCCCAGAAGACCTGCAGGAAAAAAAAAGCAACCAAATTTGAAGAGCAAGCACTCATAAGTAGAGAAAAAAATACTTGACCAAATACCATATCGTTCAACATATATGAGTATGTACACCTATAATGGAAAACATAGAAACAGCCATGAATTCCATAATCACCTGGACAATACTAAGGGTTGCAGAAGTCACAGGATCTGAAAAGTCTCCTCCAGGAGGTGAGACAGCACCAACAATTGTGACACTTCCATCACGTTCTGGACCACCGAGACATTTTACTTTACCAGCACGCTCATAGAAAGATGCTAAACGTGCTGCTAGATAGGCAGGATATCCACTGTCAGCAGGCATTTCAGCCTGGAAAACAAAGAAAGATAGGTGTCAATAAAGCGAGAAAAAGAAAAACTGAGATGAGGATAATAGGGAAAATCTATACAGAAAAAGTGAGAGGCAAAAGATTACCAGACGTCCTGAAATTTCTCTCAATGCTTCTGCCCATCGGGAAGTTGAGTCTGCCATCATACTAACATTGTATCCCATATCTCTAAAATATTCAGCGATTGTGATTCCTGGAGTTGTTATTCCAAAAAAAAAAGTTAGTTACTGATGGGTAAAGGGCTTCATCTAAAGCGCTTTTAAATATACATGCCTGAAGGCCCTTAACATTACCTGTGTAAATTGAGGCTTCACGAGCAGCCACAGGCATGTTAGAGGTGTTGGCAACAAGAGTAGTACGTTTCATAACAGATTCCTCACGACCATCAGGCAACGTCATAGTCAATTGTGGGAAGTCCATAAGAACCTATTTATGAGAAAGCATCAGACTAAATGTCCAGCTTGTATGAACAATATGCGGACTCAGAATGAGTAAAGACATACCTCAGCCATTTCATTTCCTCGCTCTCCACAACCAACATAAACGACAGCATCGGAGTTGGAGTACTATGGATATAAGAACAAATTAGCTTTGGAATAACTATATATCCAGTAATTAATTAGAACAAAGTGTTACAATCTACCTTGGAAAGTGCTTGACTGATAACAGTTTTCCCACAGCCAAAAGCACCAGGAATGGCACATGTTCCACCAAGAACGGAGGGGAAAAGGGCATCAAGGACACGCTGACAAGAGGGAAAAAAATCAGTGAAACATCTTTGAATAACTATTACCACTGTAAGGAAAAATTATTGAGTAATCACCTGCCCCGTAAGTAGAGGAGTATCGGCGGCAAGCTTTGATGCAACTGGCCTAGGTGTACGTACAGGCCAGCTCTGATTATTATAAACATAACCAATTTAATAAAGTGAACCAAATAGCATAGATGCTTAGGAGTAGGAAGATCAAAGGTACACGCAAACCTGAAGCATGGTGTATGATTTTTTGACTCCCTGGAATTCAACCTCTATCACTGTATCCTGAAAAATGAAAAAGCAGCCACAAATAATCATGAGCAACAACCCAATCATGATCTCCAACAGGAAGTGATCATCACTTGATCAAGTTAGCCATATGTTAACTCAAACGTTGAAGGCAAAGAAAAGGTTTTGAAATGTATCTATTTATAATCATATGAGAGAAACCCAAACTCAAACCTTAAGGGAATATTGACCAGCTGGAGCAATGTAAGTGATCTTCCCCATGGCATCAGGAGGAAGGGCAACATGGTGCTTCATCAAGGTGTTCTCAAAGACCGTCTGCATTCCAGAATTAGGTGTGAGTTTCAGAAAAACTTGTTCCCAGTTTAAACCAGGGGAAACACCACAATAACCATGCAAAACATATCCTCTTGCCAAGATCAAACTAATGAAGAGACTAATAAACTTACAGCATACAAGTCACCACCAGTTATTGTGTCTCCCTCAGCTGCAAACAAGTCGAATTCAGTTGACCATTGTGATTAAGACCATATAAACACTTCCTTAGACAGGCATATGCATAAAACACATTACCAAAGTCATTCGGTTGGAACTCCCAAGGGCAATCTTTATCGAGTGCTGGGACAGACACACCACGAGGGATGTACACATCACCAGATATTTTTGCAATAGTCTTCAAAGGCCTCTGTTAAATTTAAAGAAATGAAACCACAGAATTGTGAGAAACTGAATTTCATAAAATTCAAAATATTCATGTCTGGCAAGAGTATAGATCCAGCTGAACCTGAATTCCATCAAAGATATTTCCCAATATTCCTGGTCCAAGCTCCACGGAAAGTGGCTTTAAATTCAAGCCAGATTATATGTTAGCTGCGGAAAAACAACACTAGAGAAAAAAATTCAAAAGAAAGAAAGAATGCCACAATAAAGAACTCACGAACCTTGTGCGTTCGAAGAACAGGATCATTGACTGTCAATCCCGCAGTTTCCTCGTAAACTGACACGAAGAAAGTTGCAAGTCACTATCAGTAACAATATCTTAATTTCTACAGAAGGCCACATAAATCCAGTGACAAGTATTTGACAGATACTATAAGCAGTGAAGTAAATAACACTAAGAAGCACAAGAGAAAAGACCTTGGATCGTAGCAGAATCTCCTTCAAGACGGATGATTTCTCCAATCAACTTATCATGACCAACACGCACTAACTCATACATAGCAGCACCGGCCATACCATCGGCAACAACAACAGGCCCTGAAACCTGCATCGCAATAATCGTATGTTATCAACCTACGCAAACTACGAAAATGATTTGAAAGAAAAATGCCAAATCACTGAAACTATGAGATCAGATCAAAAATTCCCAGACGAGTTACTGAAGCGAGGCGGAATCAACCGATTCGATCACAGAGAAATATCAGATCAAATCTAGTTCCCCAACCAATTTTACCTTAGTAAACAGATCAACTATTTCATCTATCCATCACCAAAAACTAACATCGCAGAACAGGAAAAAAAAAAACTGAAATCCAGATCGAACTAAACGTGATAATACCTTACGAACGTAACCATACTCGCTCTCCTTCTCATCGTCCTCGAAGGTCGTGAGCTTTCCTCCGTAAAACGCCGGCATTTTCTCCCCAACCAAAGATTCAAAAGAAATCTCAAATCCGATCGACCAGTAATTAAAAATTCACCTCCTGAAAAACTGTCGAGATCCGATCAAAAACAACGAATACACCAATAAGAAATCGTCAAAACCTCGAAGAGATCAACGATCGAGGAAACAGAAAACCCTTGAGGTTTTCTCTATAGGAAATCAATAGAAACAAAAAGATCAGAGAGAGAGACAGAGATAGAGATCCTAACCAGTGAACAGACAATAAGAGTGGTCACAAGAAGAGAGAGGGGGATGCACGTAGATATTGAAGGAGTTGTAGATGTTTGATCTGATTGACGAATCGTGGGGTGATCCTGTACATGACTCCACACGCTACGCTTCTAGATCCCGCTCTATGTTAACGGCCACGTGTTGAAAATGTTTTGGGCCTTATTATCTTTGTTTACGGCCCAGTATTACAGTTGTCGTCTGGTCGACAAAAACCGTGGAGCTTGTGTCTGGACGTAATATCACATGGCCACGTGACAGTTTTTTTCATAATGAGATTTTGGATAACCCGACCCGACCCAGTAAGATATCTAATTACGGCCCATTAAGGATTCGTTTAGTCAATATTGTGGTGCTTCCTTTTGCGTTTCGTTAACTCTTTGATCAAGCCAGAAAATATTTATAGAAAGTGATCAGTTTATTTTCTCGGGAAAATTTGCTGAAAGGAAAAGTACTTTCGAGTGGAAAGAGATGGGAGAAATGGGCAAAGCGATGGGATTGCTGATAAGCGGGACGCTTGTTTATTATCACTGCGCGTATCGCAACGCAACTCTTCTCTCTCTCTTCTCTGATGTGTTCATCGTTCTTTTATGCTCACTCGCCATTCTTGGTCTCCTTTTCCGCCAACTCAATGTGTCGTAAGTTCTCCCGAATTTTGGTCTCAATTTCTCGATTCATTCTGTTTACGGTGCGTTGATTTTTTGCTTCGGTCTCTGATTTGCTGTTTTGGAACTGAGAAGATATGAAAATGTTTGACTCGTTTGATCTCTGACAAGTGTTGTTACTGGTTGCTCACTTGATATGTTTGTCAAATTGTGTTCTGCAATCAGCGATGTAAATTTAATTGTGAAATTGATTTGCTTTGTGTTAGAATCTTCCTTTCAGGCTTTCCTTTCTTCTCATGATTCCTTTTTATCTTCAAGCTCCACTAATATGCTTTTAGAAACTTTCAAGTTGTGTCACACTTTGTCTGAAATTTGGTTTCCTCTTCTATAGTGGTTTTTGATACACAAGCTCACAACTTGGCATGAAAGTGAAAATAGGTCTCTTTCTATTTATGGGTCAATCAATGGCGCATCAGTCTTACTTTAATCTTTACATCATGTTTCATCTTCTTCCGTACTCTGTGATGATCTGCTATCTGGTATATAATCTGTTTCAAGAGCCCTTCCCTTTTCAGCCATATTATTTACAACTTTACAATTTTTCTCAAGGGTACCAGTAGATCCACTGGAGTGGCAAATATCACAGGATACAGCAAGTAACATTGTTGCGCGCTTTGCTAATACCGTTGGAGCAGCAGAGGGTGTGCTGAGGGTTGCAGCAACAGGACATGACAAGAGACTTTTTGTCAAGGTAAGTGTATCCTTAGTTACCAGTTTAACATGTACAAAGTAGTATCACAATTCTTAGATGATGCGTGTATCTAAATGCACTAGCATCAATATATTACTACAGAGATGTGTAAGCCATTCTCTTAGAATCCTACTGCCTTTACACATTTATCATATATATGTTTTGCTGATTGTTAACTCAGTAATTGTGTTCTTTACTGAAGATTTTTGTCTTATGCTTTTCCCTTTAGGTCGTAATCTGCCTTTACTTCTTATCAGTTCTTGGACGCCTCATATCAGGTGTAACCGTTGCTTATGCAGGTGAAGCATTCATATTTTCCCAATTTTAGACAAAGGTTCACTTTAATGTGGAAGATTGTGTTGTTACCTGATGAGTTGCATTATATACCGTATGTCGGATTCAAAGCATTTAATAGAAATTGGCCATGTTCTTTGGTTAGAAGTAAAGTTTCGATTGTTCGTTATTATATCTCTGAACTAGACTTTAGATTCAAAGTGTCTCGCAAATGAACAGAGTGACAAACTCTTGTCTGGAGGAAACATTAGTAAATGGATTGAGACACAATGTTGCATTCATTTGGAAAACCCTTTTTCTTACAGTGTCAAATACTGCAAACCATTTATCTCCAACTAGTTCTTCTTCCTGAAACAGGACTATGCATGTTCTGTCTCTCTATGCTCTGTCAATCTCGTGGAAATTGTGTACTAAAGCGACAGTATGGCGAGATTTTAGAACAAGAAGCACATTCTAATACGTAATCTTTCTATCTTTGTATCGACTCTCACTTTATTTTCTCATGCTCATATGTCCATAGCTTCATATAGCTTCCCCTTGTGTACACTCAGATTTATATACTGACTGGTGATAAATGTAATGAAATCGTTTCACCTCCACACCATGTACTTGAAGATTCTTAATCTATAACTGTTTTCTCTTTTAACTTTTCGATCTTCGGCAACTCAGAGTATCAAACAAAACATTCTTTAAAGCGGTATGCAAATTGAATCTGCGAGCTTATGCAGATATATGTACATACGATTCAAGAAACAGTTGTAAAAAGTTTACATGAAAACAGAGAGAGCTAAGACAGCAGGTATTCTTATTCTGTTTCACATATCAGATCTCATAGCATTGGGTATCTGTAAATGGTCTGCATACTACTTTACCTATCTAGAAGTCTAAACCATATCAGGCCTTTGCAGCTATACTTGGCGATTTGAATCTTCATCCTTACCTGTTCTTAAAATCTACATATCTTGAAGAGCCAGCAAAGTTTTGATCTTTGTTTCATAACTTACTCAAACACTGGTTTGGCGAGTTTTGAGGTTTACCCTTCCTCGTCTTCAGAGTGAGATGCAGTATTTGAAGCCACCTCCGTCTCCATTGACTGAGGCTGAACACCTATATTGATTGAACAGAGGGCAGCTCGAGTTTAAAGAAATCCTCAAAACGACCAAACATTAGACAAACATTATACACAAGAAAAGAAAAAATGGCATACAGTATTTGAGACTACAAAAAGCGATCAAGGCAGAACATTTTCTACTGAAGTATGGAAATACCTCAGAAATAACTTTCAACAACAGATGATGACAACTCTAGCTAGAACAGACAGGCCAAATCTTTCTCTTTAAGCACCTAATAATGTAACAAAACCTATGCCGATTATTTACACCGCAAATTTAGATTCTTTGTTTGTAAAAACCAAAACTTTTTCAAATCAGGAGGAATGAAATCAATTTCAAAGTGTTCATGATCAACACCAAAGCACATACGATCAAACAATTGAAAGAATAACAATATAAAACCTTTGATGAAGTAGTCAGTGCAAGGCCATCCTCGAACCGATGAGATTGAAATGGATTCATCGTCAGAGGTCGGATTCGCCAACTTCTCAACGACTTTAACGATTCCATGAGTCTGGGATCTAGGTGGAGGGACCCAGTAAGAAGCACCAGGAACAAAAGGAAGCCAATCCGGTGCGGATCGGCGTATCATTATCCGGTGGACAGCATCTTCAAGCTTGTGGAGAAGAGGATCCGATTGTGACTGTGACGCAGCAGTGTCAATCTCGAAGAGCTCACCAACGCGACTAGACCGGCGATTTGATGATTGAGATCGGAATGAAATGATTCGAGATAAAGGAAGAAGAGAATTTGCTGCGAAACGGCACCTAGAAAGAGATATTGAAGGATAGAAAAATCGAACCATTGGAGATGTGAGAGAGAAAGATAAAGTTCAGTTTTTTTTGTGATGGACGTAATTAGGAGAGAGACAAAGTCGTTTGGTTTGTCCCTTTTCCGAATCTTTTAACGGATAAAATAAAAGAGCACTATCCTTATTTATCAGAATAACTTTTTAGGTAACTAGATTCATAATTAAAAGCATTACTTGAATTCGATTCTATATAGTAGAATTGAGTTGAATTCTAAGGATTTGAATCATTAGTTGAAATATATAATTAAACAAGAGTTAGGCAAAAAAACAAATTTTTAAATTTTATCACATTAAATTATAGGTTGATCAAATTTTGACAAAAAATGATAAAAACAAACATTTAATCTAGGGTTGGCATTCGGACCAAACCGAAATAGATCGAACCGATCGAACCAAAATTTTTGGTTTTCAGTCCAATTTTGGTTTACTCATAAAAACCGATCGGAACCTAATTATTTTTGAATTCGATTCTCAGTTCGGTTATTTTAAACTATAATTTTATATATTTTAACCCAAAAACCAAAAAATTGAACTGAAAAAACTGAAGTGATGTAATTATTTAAAAAACCAAACGTGAACCAAAAATTTAATTCGGTTTAATTTGAAATCAATTTTAAAAAATCAAAAAAACGATAACCAAAAAAACCAAATCATTCGGTTCGGTTAAAACCGAATGCCCAGAGAATAATTTTTTTCTAAAATCAATACTAAATTTCCCAAAAAAGAATGGTCTTTTCCAAATATTGGTATACAATCCCATTATATATATATTGAGTATATTACAATATATATATCTGCTAGTTTAACAAATGTAAACGTATGACTAGCAAATAATATAAATTAGCTTAACTCAGCTACAAAATGAATAAGTACATAATATGCATGCAGCTACAAACACACATAAATGCATTAATTAAGTATAATATTATTAACTTTTTAAAAGAATTAGTAGGAAACATATTGGTAAAAGTGATTAAATGCACTCTTTAAAGTATAATCTCATTTACTATATTATTTGAAATTTTTAAAAGATTTGAGTTATAAATAGGTTTTATCGACTTAGTAGTGAAAAAACAAATTATTATAATTATATCTAAAATCATCTGTGTGAAAACGTATGGCCCAATAAGAAAAAGCTTAGCAAGTCCACTTATGGTATATTTCAGTCACATGAAACTCGACTCAAACTCAAAAAAAGACATTTTTTTCTATTCGTATTATTAAAATATATTTTATCAGTTTTTAAATATATGATATTTACAAATGGCATATAGTCTAGTGGCAGGCGGTAAGTCCACTTAAGACAGCACATTTGCATAATCCAGAATCAAGTTCCTATACCTGTATTATGTAGGAATTTGACTATTGGATCGGCAAAAATATATATATATATATATATGATATTTTAGATTTTTTTTAAAAAAATAAAAAATTATCTAATATTTGAAACTTTAACTAAAAATATTCTTTTCATCTATACAAAAAACTACTCAATCAAATAAAAATTAATAGGTAAAATACACATTATTAAAATAAATTTAAAATATAATAAATATTATATTAAAAATTAAAAATATTATAATCTATGCAAGAACAAATATTTTTTTTAAAACATCTTACATTTTTTAAAGATAAGACAGTTAGATATCATAATGGGTAAGATAAAGCTCCCACTTGTAATAATTACAGTTTTGAGCCTTCCTTTTAAAACACTTTAACTAAAATTCCCCGAAACTCTTTACCAATTAGTTTTTGACAGAGACGAGAAAAGAAAAAATGTGTGTTCTTCTCCTTTTCTGCTCAGCTGTTTGTTAAAAAAAAATCTTAAGTGCTTTCAGAGAAAAAAAAAAGAGAGGAGAGAGAGATTGAGACAACGCACCAACTGTTGCGGCTAATAGAGATCGAGATCGGGATCCACACGACGGAGGGAGAGAGAGATAGTTATGGATATGGGATCTCGGCTACTCGAGTTTTGCTTTCGTTTCGTCTTCTACTGTCACTCACAAAGCTCCAACCATTTTCCTTGATAGTTCGTTTTTCGGCGTTACTTACACTCTCTCAGGTCTAAATCGACGCCGAGTATTTTGTTTTTTTTTCAGATTGGGTTTTTTGTTTGTGATCATTTAGTCCATTTTGGGGGTTTAGGTATTGTTTTAGTTTTGGTACTGGTTTAATCTCATTTTGGGATTTGTTAGACATGGCGATCTGAGCTCGATTTCTGCTCAATTGATTTGAGATGGAAACTATTGATTAATCCCAGAGATCTTACTGGGTTTGGCGTGTTCTCTAGTTTTCAAGGGATCAGACTACTAGAAATGGTGATTAGGGTTTTATTTTAATTTTTTTCCTGGGTTCTGGGACATTATTTGGGAATTAGTTGAGAGAAATGTAAATCCCAATTGATATTAGTATATATTAGAAATTCTCAGAATACAAGTTTACAAATAGTCTCAAGTCTCTAGGATGCTGAATCTTTCAGAGAAGGAGGTGGTTCTGGGGAAAAGGAAAGTGGCTTAATCTGAAGTAATAACTAGGCTCATTAAAACTGCGCTGCTGATATTAAGATTCTACAGAATCTATGTTGCAGCATAGATGTTTTAGTCCTTCTTGGTACTTTTTATTTTCTGGGCACAGCTGTTGAAGCTCTTTGGTTCATTTTTTTTCTGGTTTTGGCTGGTGTTTCGGGTTTCACAGTTTTCTCTATGCAAACCAGGTCTGTAAGTATTTTGTCCATTGCTCATGTGTTCCTGTTTTGCTCTCGCAGGGATTTGAAATCCTCACGGTTCTGCACATCATTGTTTCTGGTGCTATCTATCTCTAAACCAGTTTTTTGGGTTTCTTGAAGAAAATTTATAATGGGTTCGAGATATGCATCTCATCAGCTCAGCAATGGGCTTTTCGTGTCTGGCCGGCCAGAGCAACCCAAAGAAAAGCCTCCAACAATGAGCTCAGTAGCCATGCCATATACCGGTGGTGATATCAAGAAATCAGGAGAATTGGGAAAGATGTTTGACATTCCGACAGATGGAACTAAGTCAAGGAAGTCTGGTCCCATAACTGGAGGTTCTTCAAGAAGTGGTGCGCAATCGGGTCCAGTGCCTAATGCAACCGGTCGCATGTCTGGCTCCTTAGCTTCTGCTGGGTCAAATTCAATGAAGAAAACAAATTCTGGGCCATTGTCTAAGCACGGGGAGCCTTTAAAGAAATCCTCTGGTCCCCAATCTGGTGGTGTTACTAGGCAAAATTCCGGCCCTATTCCTATACTCCCAACTACTGGTCTCATAACGTCTGGGCCAATTACCTCGGGCCCTCTTAATTCATCTGGGGGCTCCTAGGAAAATATCTGGTCCTTTAGACTATTCTGGTTCGATGAAGACACATCATAATTCTGTTGCTCACAACCAGGCGATAACTACCCTTGGACCAGAAGATGACTTCTCCTGCATGAAGAGCTTCCCCAAGCCTGTTCTGTGGCTGGTTATACTTATCTTTGTAATGGGGTTCCTTGCTGGAGGCTTCATTCTAGGAGCAGTTCACAATCCAGTTCTCGTTATTGTTGTGGCGGTCCTGTTCACAGTTGTGGCTGCACTTTTCTTTTGGAATGTTTCTTGTGAAAGGCGTGGTATCACGGATTTCATCGCTCGTTATCCTGATGCTGATCTGAGAACTGCAAAAAATGGTCAATACGTGAAGGTCACTGGGGTAAGTGCTATTCATTTACCCCTTGCTGCTACATTGCTCATGGAACATGCTTCCTTCCATGGATTCACTTTCTATTATGTTTATAACATTGGTTCTTATATTTTGTTTATCGAAAAGGTGGTCACCTGTGGTAATGTGCCACTTGAATCATCCTTCCATAGAGTTCCAAGATGTGTTTACACGTCTACTTGTCTATATGAGTACCGTGGATGGGGTTCAAAGCCAGCTAATACTTCACATCGTCGCTTCACCTGGGGACTGAGATCAGCAGAGGTTAGTAGTGGCCTGATGATACTTCATTTCATAGAAAATTGTTTTTTTCAGTGTGAAATCTCAAAATGCTTAAACTAGCACCTACCATTCATGGCAGAGGCATGTGGTAGACTTTTACATTTCTGATTTCCAATCTGGACTCAGAGCATTGGTCAAAACCGGAAGCGGTGCAAAGGTAACACCTCTCGTTGATGATTCAGTTGTCATCGATTTTAAGCCAGGAAATGAGCAAGCCTCTCCAGACTTTGTAAGGTGGCTGGGTCAAAAGAATCTATCCAATGATGATCGAATAATGCGGCTTAAAGAAGGGTATGAAGCCACAACTTGTAGAAAAGAATGATGAATAAAAACCGTAGAAGAGTCTAAAACTTCTGTTGGTCTCTGTGAGACCTTTTTTACATTTGCAGGTATATTAAAGAAGGAAGCACCGTAAGTGTCATTGGCGTGGTTCAGAGAAACGATAACGTGTTAATGATAGTCCCAACGACAGAGCCATTAGCGGCTGGTTGGCAATGGAGTAAGTGCACATTCCCTGCAAGTCTTGAAGGAATTATATTGAGATGCGAAGATTCATCAAATGTAGATGCAATTCCTGTCTGATGCAGCAGTAGTAGTAAGTCTTACCTCCTTCTTCCACGGTTGGTAGACGAAAATGTCACTGTTCCACTTCGGCTTCATTAATATTTTTCATGAAATCTGAAATGTGTTCCTGGTTGGTGGCTTTTCGCTCTCTACTAATAATGATTTCTTTGGTTGGTGGTTATGGTAGTGTTCTTTTCTTTTATTATTTCTTATTTTTTATATTGAGTTACATTAGGATGATAAATGATGATGATGGATGTGGATTTCTTTTCTCAGACTTAATTTGTGTTGTGGGCACTCTTTTAAGCCTTGTGGTTTGTAATTGTAAAGCTTTGCTAGTTGATTCTTTTTCGACCGAATTTGTGTCTTAATATAATGACATTGTCTTTTTCGTTTCGAATGTAATTCGCCTGTTTCATGTGATTTGTGTTAATTAATTTCTCATTATTGGTTCTTCCTAAAATACAACAGAATCGCCTCATCGGTCAAGTGAATTGTAGAACACTATATCACAATGCCTAAATGGCAAATTAGTAACCCTTAAGACCACTCTTATGACATCTTTACAAATTAGCTATTTGTTGTTAATAAAACAATCTTTGGATTTTGGTCAAACTTAGAATTTAAAAAGCTTAGACATAGAAAAGACAGAACTTTTGACTCAGTGATTTGAAGACCTTCGAATATGAAAAACGAGTCTTGACCCAATTAGTAATGATACAA
>JAKUCM010006933.1:0-18670 GCA_023374145.1 Lepidium sativum | reverse complement strand
GAAACCGACCCAGAGTTCGGGGCCAACTATAAGGAGCATGGAAAAGGGGTATTCTCTCAATATTTTGTCTCTGATGGTTTCCTTTTCCGAGATCGCAGGTTGTGCATCCCGGCCGGCTCTATCCGAATACTTTTACTACAAGAAGCACACGGCGGCAGCCTTACCGGCCATTTTGGAGTTACAAAAACACTGGAGGTCCTCAAGGAGCATTTTTACTGGCCAAAGATGAAGAGGATGGTGGAGAAATTTGTAGGGCGCTGTATCACGTGTCGGACCGCAAAATCCACGCCGCGACCCCACGGGTTATATAAACCCCTCCCGATTCCAAATGGACCTTGGATTGATTTATCTATGAATTTTGTGCTTGGATTGCTTAATTGCTATCGCAAGGATGCCATTTTTGTTGTGGTTGACAGGTTTTCTAAGATGGCCCACTTCGTGCCGTGCAACAAGCTGACGGACGCCATTGCCCTAGCCAACTTGTTCTTCCGAGAAGTGGTCAGGCTACACGGCCTACCTCGCAGCATAGTATCAGATCGTGACCCTAAATTTCTCGGACATTTTTGGCGGACCTTATGGAGGAAAATGGGCACTAAGTTCTTGTATTCAACAGCATGCCACCCGCAAACCGACGGCCAAACCGAGGTGGTGAACCGGACCATCGGAGCCCTAATCCGAACCACTGTTGCTAGCAACCAGGGGACATCTCCGATCATGCGACCAGTTCAGCCGCGACCCGATGGAGGTTGTCCGATCGGTCTTCACCATCTCAAGGTGAAGATCCTAAGTCGTTAAGGCAGCTGGGTACTCTTTTACCTCACCTTGGTTTTGTCCCAAGTGGTTTTCCAAGAGAGGTTTTAATGAGGCCGGGCACTTAGCGCATGGACGCGCAACTTTCCTTGCCGCGTCCATCCTATCCGTTTCTAGCCGTTATGTTTTATAGCCGTTATACTTTTGTACGGACCTTTTAGCCGCACCTTCTTTTAGTCCACGTGTCTAGGGCTTCTGTTCCTTTGTTTGCCTATTTAAAGGCCCCTTGTATTTCGTTTTGAGCTTAGCCTCCTTTTAAATGAAAAATTGTTTCAACCCCTCGCTGCGTGAGACTCGCACCGAAAACCTTAGCCGCCGTTGAACCGGTTTCACGTCGGCTAAGTCGACCGTATCGTGAGGCGAGTCATTCCTCACGTGTCGTCACTCAATCCCTCTTGGCTCATTATCCCTCTGTTTCCCTCGAATCCATCTTTAGAACTCTCGGATCTAAGTCCGAGAAGCTCTTTCTTTGTTCCGCAACTTTCCCTCTTTCTTTTCCGACTTATTTTTAACTTCCTCCGATGAATGGCTAAGCCCAGAATCCCTCCGTGACGCATCATTCGGGTTGGCTAGGTTGCTCAATTTTTCCAGGGCAAGTTACAACAATATGTCCTTTCCCACGACAAGTATAACAAGTCGCTGCTTTGTATTTTGAAAGTTTAGAGGACTTATATTGCTTTGGTTTACAACTTGATTCATGTAATGGCTGAAAGATTGACTTATCCTCCATCTTTTCTTTATGCACTATGGTCTCCTTGTTTGCTTTAGTATCAACAACTTGAAGAGTGACTTGTCTCTTCTTTTGGAATTTCTTCAAAACCTCACCCAGTTCATGCTTCCACTTTTCGATTATTTCATTATCCTTTTGTTTCCTTGACTGCTTTTGATGCTCTTTGTCATGATCAGTTCTTGCTTTCTTTTGATCAATGACAATCCTTTTCTTATGCACATACTTCTTTCTTAAAAGCACTTTCAACATTTTCCAAGTGGGGATAGTTGGTTCTTTGTATCTCCGACGCTCAACTTTTCTTGAACCCACCACTTATAAGTTTCTCCCGAGAGTTGTTCGATGACATAGACTAGTCTTTTGTCCTCTCTGATTTGGTTATAGCGAAACCAATTATCCATGTTTTCTTCCCACTCTAGATAGCTTTTTTTTTCCTGAAAAAACATAGAGTTGAATTTTAGGAGAAGATTGACGATAAGGATTAAAATACATCAACAAAGTTAGAAGTGTAAGGCACTTTATATAGGTGGCTCCATGTGGAACTCCTTGTGTTGTCTGATTGATCCAGATTCATAGTCAGGTGGTTCCGGATCAATCCCTTCTTCAGTTTCATCATCTTTTTTCAGATTCAGTAAGAAACTCGTCCATGAATGAAAATTCCTCATCATAAGTGCTTTGATCAGAATAGAACATTTGCTCTTCCATGATATTCTGCAATTAAGAACAAAATAAACCAGTAACAAGTTCCTTTTGTAACCAAAAATGATTGCACACAACCAACACAAAATGATCCTTCAAATGAAACCAAATTCTTTTAGAAACTCTGAGAACGACAATATGACTTGATCAGACACAATAAATTATCAAATCGTGTTCAAAAATGCCTGAATCAATTTTATAAAATACTAGACTCGTCCTAGTTTTAGACGCAATTGGATACACAATTTTATCAAACGCCAAATAATTATGAAAATTAAAACAAGATGATAGACGTAAGGGATTCCACAAACAGATCTAGTAAAAATGAAACGTTAACACACTTTTTATGATTTTCTTTTTCTAGAACAGAATGGTGAGAGATGAGAAAATGGATTGAGGAAATGGAAAGATAAGAGATGATAGATAGAAACGACTCAACCTCCAAGTGGGCTCTGATACCACTTGATATGATCCCACAAAGGAATCAATCCCAATTTCGTCACTTGGAGGATATGGAGTTAGGTTGCTCGACTTTGAGACGACAAACGAACTTAAAGATGAGTTCAAAGATGGATATTCTTGGGTTAGAGACGACACACGACTCAAACACAAGATGGTGGAATGATTGACGCCACAAAAAGTTGCGGAAGACCCTTTGATAAGTCGAAAAGATCAATAATTGACAAACAAAAACTGATCCATGAATCTATGCTTAAAAGAGGTTTTTTTATAAAAAGATAGATTGTCTTTTCTAATGGAGGCCAGGAAAATATATAGGAGAGGAAGAAAAAGAAGCTTGGACATTCCCAAGACAACCTAGGAAATACAAGGAATAATAAATATGTCTTGGAAATGCAATATGCATTAATCACTTCTTTGACTCCTCAAATTACCCTTGAAGTCTTAAGCCACGTTTTTGGACCTCTTATGGGCTTAAAACTCATTAACCAAAAGAGTCCCTTGATAGTGTAGCCCAATTAGCTCATTAAAAACCTTAAGGAGAAAACCCAATGGGATAAAACTCACTTAAGGGAAAAAGAGTGTAATCGGACTACACACTCTTTGATTAATCCTCTTGAATACTCATCTCAAGCATCAAGGTATCAATGTGTTGCATGGGATCACTCTTCTTCTTGATTCCATAGCCATTTCCACGTTCCATTGGTGCTGAAGTTGAACTTAAATTCCACCAGTCGAATCTTGGGGTCGAGAGTGAATTGAAGCTTCCCATTCTTATATCTGCATGTCCCAAGAAACTCTTGACATCCTTAACTATTTTGGGAGGCTGTATCTGAACCATCACTTCTATCTTGGCTTTGTCAACCTCGATGCCTTTTACTGAGATCTTATAGCCGAAGACAATACCCTCTCGCACCATGAAGTGACACTTTTCCCAATTGAGCACAAGGTCTATTTCAACACACCTAAATAAAACCCTGCACAAGTTTTACAAACAAGAGGAGAAAGAAGAACCATAGACAGAAAAATCATCCATGAACACCTCAACCATCTCGTCAATTAGATCTAAAAATATCGAAGTCATGCAACACTGAAAAGTAGCAGGTGCATTACACAAACCAAATGGCATTCTCCTATATGCAAATGTGCCATAAGGGCAAGTAAAGTTCGTTTTTTCTAGATCATTAGGATGTATAGGGATCTGGAAATTTCAACTATTTCCATCAAGGAAACAATAATATGAGTGATTAGTCAGCCTCTCTAGCATTTGATCAATAAAAGGAAAAAGATAGTGATCTTTCGTAGATGCAGAATTCTACTTCCTAAAGTCAATGCACATCCTATGTCCTGTGACAGTTCTAGTGGGAATTAAATCATCATTTTCATTTCTAACAACAGTGATCCCTCCCTTCTTGGGCACACAATACAAAGGCTTACCCATTTACTATCTGTAATTGGGTATTTAATATCAACATCTAGCAATTTTAAAATTTCCTTCTTAACAACCTCTTTCAAGTTTGGATTTAATCTCCTTTCAGGCTCCCTGCTAGAGTAGGATTCATTGTCAAGGTGAATTCTATGAGTACGTAAATCAAGCAAAATTCCCCTAATGTGAGATAATGAATATCCTAAAGCTTTCTTAAATTGTTTCAATTCAGCAAGCAACATTCCTAACTCATCATCGTTTAATGCATCATTCACAATTACCGGATATGTTGAGTTAGGTCCAAAGAACGCGTACCTGAGCCTTGAGGGAAGTGGTTTGAGGTCCATTTTTGTAGATTTAAGCCCTGACCAATCATTGGGATCTGCCAAATCATAACACTCGACCGAGGTGTGGTCGAGTGTTCTGATCGAGCGTGGGAAATCTAGGGAAGAGTCATGACACTCGACCAAGAGATGGTCGAGCGTCATGGTCGGGTATACAGTCTCAAATGCATCTTCCCCCTTTAAAGGCTAGTAGAATTCGAGCAACTTCTTGTAAGCCTCTGTTTGCAAATGAATGTACCCATGATGACCCTTTTTTGTCAAAGCAGTGCTAAGGAGATCTCCTTCCACTAATTCCTCGAATACTTGCTCAAATAGATCATCTATCTCTGGGACTACAAATAGCTGACCCTCAATAGTCGGTTTCCTCATCACATCACTAATGTTGAAAGTCATTTTGAAGTCATTTCCCAAACTCAGTTCAATCTCCCCTTTAGGTACATTAATTAATGCTCTTGTGGTGGCCAAGAATGGTCTTCCAAACAACAGAGAGTCTTTGGGCTCTTCTCCCATATCGAGAACCATGAATTCTGTTGGGATTTCTACTCCTCCAACTTGAACCGGTAAATCCTCTAAAATGTCATGCAGAATCCTTACTGATCTATCAGCTAAGACCAAAGCGATCTTGCAGGTCTTCTACTTATCAAACCCCAAAAGCTTGGCAACCCAGAGTGGCATCAAACTGAATTATGCCCTTAAATCACATAAACTGTTCTTCAAACATGAGGGGATCTAAGGAGCATGAGATTGTGAACGTACATGGATCATCAAGCTTCTTAGGTATGACTTTCCTCTAAATAATAGCACCAACTTCATGTGTTAGCACAACCATCCTATCAACTTCTTGTGTTCTTTCTTTGACTGCATCTTTCAAAAACTTCTGGTAAGGAGACATTAGCATGAAAGCATCCAATACTGGTATCTTCACCTCAATATCCCTCATCTGTTTCTCAAAGTGAGCCTTATACTTTTCCAGCAACATCTCTCTTGAATCTTTGTGGGAAAGGAAGTTGGGGTTTGAAAGGGGGTGGAGCAAATGACTTTGGTTCTTTCTGCAAGTCACACACTTTTTTGGGTTCAGGAGGTGACGCTCAACCTTGTGGTGGTCGAGCATCGGTAAATTGGGAAAATTCATGTTGATTTATGTCTCGTCTTCGACCAAGCTATCCTCCTCAGCCTGAATGACACTATCCTCAGTGGCATCTGCATCCTCAGCACAGATCAATAACTCACGACCACTACGGAGTCTAATGGCGTTGGTGTGATATTCGTTGGGGTTCTAAACTGCTTTGCAAGGTAGTTGTCCAGTGGGTTTCACAGTAGATGAGGAGCTTTGCTGATTCTCCACATACTTGAGGCGGGCATTGAGAGTCTCAAACTTGCAGTTGAGGTCATTATGGGAATCATCAACTTGAGTGTGTACCTCAAAAAATTTCTTAGTTAATTCAGATGTTGTAGCAGTCTGGCCTTTGAGGATTTGCTGCAAAATGTCCATAACCTCAGGGGTTTGTTGGGGTTGGGCAGAGGTTTGAGATTCATATCCAGGTGGTATGGAAGGAAGGTGATGATGATTTTGCTGATACTAGGGTTTGGGGACAAATAGTTTGGATTGAGGTGGGTTATGTGGTTTTGGTGGATACACTTGATCTTGGGGATTAGCCATATTGGTGTTCCTGTAGGAGAGGTTAGAGTTCGGCTTGTAGCTGTTGTATGGCCTATAACTGTTGCCTTGATTCTGCACAAAACTGGCCTCCTCTACTTGATCTTTATCCTCAACAACCTATTCTGCCTCACTCACATGATGAACCTGTTTTTGATGAACTGAAAGCAACTTATCAGGCTTGTCTTGTATTGCTTTGAGTTCCTTCCTACTAACCATGTCAGGATCAGCTGTGCCGCGAGTGGTCCGATCATAGTCTTCACTGTCTTGCCCATCTACTTGGGCTAAATTCTCAACAAGTTCCCAACCATCATCTACATCCTTATTTAGAAAGTTCTGATTGCTTGTTGTGTCCAACAACATGCGAATCTTGGGAAGAACACCCATGTAAAGAGTACTAAGGAGGGACTTAGTACTAAACCCATGATGGTGGCATTGAGATTGATACATCTTGAACTGTTCACATGCCTCGGAGAATGTCGCAGAATTGGTTTGCTTGAAACCGGAGATAGAATTGTGAAGTTTTGCGGTTCTGGAATTTGAGAAGAATTTGCCTAGAAAAATATGTTTGCAAGCATCCCAAGATGTAATAGTCCCTTGAGGCAAGTGTTTTTCCCATAGGTGAGGTTTGTCTCCAAGAGATAAAGGAAACAGCCTCAGCTTCAAAACATCCTCATTAACCTCATTAAGCTTGGTCAAACTGGTTAGTCACTTAAACTCATTAAGATGATCCAGCAGATCCTCAGATGGTAAGCCATGAAATTTGCTATTTTGTACCATGGAGATCATACCACTCTTAATCTCAAAGTCGTTATTGGCAATGGCAGGTGGAATAATTTCATGGCGTTGTGTGTGAATACTGGGAGCATCACCAGCTCCAATGTGTCGTGGGCACCTAGGACGAGGTCCTGGATCATTGGCTTGTGACTGGTCTTCCATCTCAACCTGATCCTGACGATCCTCGTTCAATCTATTCCGCTGCACCCGCAAATATTCACGAGGTAACCGGTTTAAAATTCTCGATGTGATCCATCGAATTCTCACTGGGAAGACCATTGAAGACATATTATTTACCAATCCAATCAGCAGATCTATTATGGTAGTAGGTGTGTGGAGTATCCATATCACCTATTCTGCGTCGAGGTTGTTCTTGCTGCGTCTTAAGCTGAGCCAAATCCCTCTGTAACTACTCAACAGTTTCTTGAACATTCTGATTGATTTGAACGTTGGCTTGGTTTCCGGGATCTTCTTGATTAGCTGGCGGATTCATGTTCCTGGATCTTCTATTCTCTCATTCAATCCTGGCAAGCTCTTCGTTGTCGAAATTTAGCAGGTTTTCAGAACCTTGATTTCTTCGGGTCATAAACCTGTAAGAAAAATAAAATAAAATAAAAGAAACTGTAAATAGAAAAATCAAAAGGCAACCAATTGATTCCCTGACATCGGCGCCAAAAACTTGATACTACGAGTTTTAACCCTATATCCTATAACAAGTGTACATCAAATCTAGTAATACTTAGGGGTCGAATTCCTAAGAGAACCAAAGTTACACTTTTAATTTCTATCAAAGCTCAAGGTATATCAATCGAATAAGAGAATAAAACTAACAACTTAAAGGTTTGAATAACTAAAAGCAATCAGGCGTCGAGTATTCTTTCGGCAACTAGAATACATTGTGAGAGAAACTATTCAGGGAACTATTCTTGTCATATTCTCAACTTGAACATAAATTCAAATAAACCAACTCTCGCTACACTTACTACTCTGTAAATAAAGGTAGAGTTCCTAACTCTCGTTGGTTCCAAATTGTAAACAGACTTTAACGAATGGGTTCAAGCAGGAGCGCTACCATGGGTCGGGGGCGCTACCTTGGGTCCGGGGCGCTACAACCTTGACAGTTCCAATTCAAAGTGGTTAAAGAGCATGAGTAGAATGATTTGGAAAATCCATTGTTTTCTTCATCATTGCTAGGATCATAGGAATCTGAGGAATATGATCAGTTGATGCATTCTCATGAGCCTTTCCATTTCCAATTCTAGATCTTGATTCACTCTGCTTATTAGATTGAGAATTAGGGTCCTTTTGATAGCTATAGAATATCCACTTCTCAGTGTAGCTCTAGCCATTTTAGTTGATGTAACTTCCAAGGCTCCGGATTCTTCTGCCTTTTTATATCTTCCTTTTCAGACAACACTTTCTAAAGGGTCCACAAACAAGGTGCATGTCCATATAGTCTTTCAGGTCTTCACGAGCTCCTTGCAAAACTTCTTCTCGTATATTTTGATTTTTTTGTTGGTTGTGATTCTCTATTTCAATAAGAGGTCTTTGAGAGCATGGTGACTTCTCAATGTTCTTGTTAACTAGCGGCCAGGTTTGAGGTCTCAATACATTGGATGTTGAAACAGCAGCAGTGGACATGACTATCTGGTTCCTAAAAGTTTTTGAATTATATGATCAAGCAGGAGCTTCTCTGCTTGTATATTGACTTCTTGTATACAGGTGATATGATGCTAAATGGGTTCGTTGTTGACTCTCAGAGGAGGATCGATGATTACTAGTAAAAGGACTTTTCCTTGAAAAGTATCCATCTTGTTCTCTGGACTGATGAGCCACTTGAGATCTACTTGATAGTTTTGAGCCAATTCTATCTGCATGATTACTTACATACTGAAGTAGAGGAGGTTCGCTCTTATGATTCAAAAGGCAGTCATTTATTTCATGGTCCAGCTGATGCCACATGGAACAATGTCTTCCAAGCTTCTCATAAACTAAGTGAGAAGTAACTTTCTCACCTGTAACAAATTCCACTGCAATGAAGATAGTGAGAGGTCTCATTACATTCACCATTACTCTAACTCGGAATGTTGTGGTCGATACTTCAAATTTTATAAAGGTACTAATGCCATTGCCTATGCTCTTGAGAGTTTTTTCGGGACATAAATTATTTGCAATACCTTGAACTGTGATCCAAAAAGGTTTGAGAGGGAAACTTTTTTTTTGTCCATCGTTGAAGGAGGAGCATCCAAGGAGCAAATGGTATGGTTTGTTCTGCATCACCAGTTGCACATCCGCTTCCGAATTGAATTGGAACTGAAATTCCCCCTGACAGAGATCTGCTCCATTGACTTTAACTTTGGTATGCCAAGGTTCAGATTGAAAGGGGATGAGTAACCATATAAGTTGTTGTTTAACATTCGTAACCCGGCCTATGGAGCATGAGATTATGCTTTTGAAATAAGAGTTGAGTTGTCAAGCAAGGCTTGATAATCTTTGGGATCTAAGATGGATTCCCCGCAACACTTTTCCCTTTGTCCTCCCAATGTATACGCTTAGCCATAACTCAAATTGGTTCTTTACTACCCTTAGGTGTATGAGATTCTTCACTAGAAGTGAGGTTTTGTCTTTGTTTCAGATGAGTGAGCACAGAAAATAATTATGGGTTCTTCCTGAAAAAACAAGATTTGTTTTCACTCTTCAAGGGAAAGCAACAGAGCAGATGGCAATAACTGAAGACACCAACTTCAACTGCTTTATATTAACATTAAAGGAGAACAAACTCAGATTTAGAGAGATTGGAGTCATTCTCATAAAGACGACACCCTCAATTTACCTTTTACGGTTGAGCAGCTCAGAAACAACTCGAAAAATCAAAAGTGGTTTTCTAGATTAATGTTCAGTATGAATACCGTCTTCGAGAAAAGACCAAAGCAAAGCCTTTTGAAAAAAGGTCTAAGACTAGCTCCATTGAGAGAACTCTTAAGAGTCTCTTAAGCATTTTAAAAAAAAAATTTAATCAAAAACGTGACTAAAAGTTAAGAGACGGTTCTTAAATTAGGATTTGTAAAAACATTTAAGAGACCCTACGTGTCACGAAACGAGTGGAGGAGGCTTCAGAACCTCCATAATCTCGTCCACGACATCATCAGAACCTTCGCTTACTTTCTTCTCTTCATCTTATTCCTCTTCTCTTCCTCTTCTTCATCATTGGAACCATCGCCTTCGATTTGGTCGCGAAGCTTTACCAAAATCGCGATTTGGCCGAAAATCTTCACCAATTTCTTGAGGTTTCTTCTCTCCAACCATATAGGTACATCTTCTCCCTATTTATTAGTTACGGTTGTTAGATTTATGAGATTAGGGTTTAGGTCATTTTGAAATTAGGGTTCAACGAAATTAGGGTTCGTCGAAACCTTGGAATTTTTGGTTTCAAAAATGTAGGGTTCTGTATAATGACAATTTGTATATTGACGGTTTAAGCTTCAAATCTACTATTCTCTGTATTTGTATTTTTTTATATATAAAATTTGAAGTTTTCCTAACATTTGTGTATGTTTCTTTGTGTATTTGAGGAGACGGTGGTGATGAAGCATCGGTGGCGCAGAAGCAAACGGTGGTGAGGAAGGTAATGTGTTCACACCTCCGGTTGAATTTTGTTGTGTCTCTGTTTAGTATGTTTTGGTTGTGGTTAGTATGTAGTTAGATGTAGTCTAATTAGATATAGTCTCAATTATAGGTTTGTGATTTGATTTCTGTTCTTCTCTGCGTTGTGATAAATATGTTGTCTCATTGTGATCTTTGATATACATGTTTATTATTTTGTTGTGATCTTTGTGATGAAATCACATGAGTGTGTTTAGGGTGTGAGAGTTAATGGCTTTCAATGTGAAGTAGACACACATTGAATGCCAAACCTCGTGGATCACATGACTGTCTACTTCTTCTCTATGCTTCTCTCTGTTTATTCTGTATTCTTCTCTGCTTCTTCTTCTTCTGTCTTCTCCTTCTATCTTCTCCTTCCAACACTCTGATGGATTCTATGAATTCATACAGCCACACCTCTGGTTTCCTAGCATTACTGAGTAGTCAACATGAACCTGAAAACATTGAACCCAGTTTTTGTGAGAAGAATTCACCAAATGAAGCTGATGATCGAAGATCAAAAAGAAAGTGGACTCCCACAAAAGATGTCGTACTCATCAGTGCTTGGCTCAACACAAGTAAGGATCCTATTGTTGGGAATGAGCAGGTTGCAACTTATTTTGCACCAAGTCCTAAGGTTACGGGTCTGAAAAATAGGGAGTCAGCCATTGTAAACAAAGGTGGTAGAAGATTAATGATAGTGTCCGCAAATTTGTGGGGTGCTTTGATGCTGCATCATTGATAACAAGGTTTTGCTGTGTTTCTCAAATAACCTACTGTTATGTAATCAATTGCAGTACAGCATGGTGTCAATCCACTGGGTAATTAACTAGCAATCGGGATGCAATCTACTTATCCTAATCTAAGCCAGAAACGATTATGGTAGGTTGTGACGTAATGAAAACGAAACACTAAAACAGAGCACAAAAACAGAACGTAAAAATAGAGTAATGAAAACAGGGCAATAGCAAAACAGAGTAGAGTGCAAAGCAGAGTAATTGCAAAACAAAGTTTTAAACTAAAAGAAAGTATTAAAGATCACGAAAATTCAATGGAGAAAAGGGGTTCTTGAGGTTAAGGATCAATGATTAAAGCACTCCTAAGGGTTCCAGACTTGTTTATCAACTTATTTAGATGACCTCTAGGCAAGAAATCACATAAATCACATTCATTCTCATGCAATGGGACCTCCCTTAAACAACAACCAGACTTGATCCTCACCAACGATTAGAAGTTCAAAAGGCATTAGACATGGACCTAACAAAGCCTAATAACACCCTAGACAATCAATCTCTTAAGCTAGGAGAAGTTATCTCAACCTAAGTTTGTTCAAGCGATTCCGCAGACGCCTCTCGGGTGGGAATCACCAAGCGATCAGATTTCAATTGATCAGAGAGAAATAAACATTAAGGACATTTAAGTTAAAGAGATCTAAACCTTAATTAACCATAAACAAATCTGGAAATTTCCTAGGTTCACCCTAATCTCACCATTTCCTCAAGAACCCTAATTTGACTTACTCAGAATTCATGAAGAAGAGCATAGACTTATAATCAAAAATCAATAACATAGCCTTAAAGAACAATTTAGAGAGAACTCGACTCTTTGCTAGAAAATTCGATATATTCAAAGTGGAAATTCCAAAACAACTTAAAGATCAACAAAGATCTTCTATTCAAAGGAAAAAAGAAAATTACTCAAAGAGAAAAAGGAAAAATTACTTAAAAAGAAAAAAGGAAAATTACTAAGAAAGAGAAAAGGAAAAAGGCTTAAAATGTCATTGGGCTTGCCTTTTACATAAAGGGTTATACATAGGCCCTTTTTACAAAAAACCCTAAAAAGTCAACTCTGACGAAAAAGTCAACATTCTGGTGTGAAAACCACTCGACCAAGTGATGGTCGAGTGTCACGCTCGAGTGTCATGGAGATATGCCAAATCTTCTAGATCACATCATGAACTTCAACTTTAGGCCAACCGATTTTCTCATAGGTCTTCTTGTAGTCCAAAATACTTTGTAATAAGCTCCAAAAGTGTCTAAAATTACCTTTTATGCAATGTATGCAATGCCCAATACTAAATATGCAAATTAGGCCTAAAAGAACCTAAAACAATGATAATACTGCAAGTATGAATGCAAAACATGCTAAATAATGCCCCTAAAATGTGCTAAAATGCAGACACATCAACTCCCCCAAACTTAGACTTTGCTTGCCCTCAAGCAAATATGCATAGAGCTAAGAAGGAAGAGAGGTTGCTGACAATGGGAACATCTTACCTAAAACAAACAACTTATCAAGCTGAAAACCATAATCCACAAGTGAACCCCTATTCCTTTGTAAGAACCACAATCTACTTTCATCAAGACTTAGCATAATAACCAAATATTCCCTAGTACTTAGCTCGACTCTAAGCAACTCAGATTTGAAACCTATTTCTAAAGGTGCAGACCGCAAGAGGGGCAATCGATCAAAGACCTTGGGATTCAACTTTCTCAAATTCAGAAAGACACCATTAATTCAGCATTTTCGATCACTTCTTATTTTCAACTCCTACCTTTGCTCAAACTTGTATTTATTTGCTCCAGCTTTATCAATGAGACACGAAAAAGTACGGGTTTACGCACAGTCCCAGTTCACCTTAGGCATCAATGTATTAGCTTTATCAATGAGACACGAAAAAGTACGGGTTTACACACAGTCCCGGTTCATCTTAGGCAACATCAGAATGGTTTCAGCGATGAACACAAGAAGGTATGGGTTTACGCATAGTCCCCGTTCTTAGACCGTATTACTTGACCTGAGTTGTTAGAATGATGATTCTATGTTCATCTTATGCTTTTCTTTCTACTTAGCTAGCTGAACCTAGGGAAGGATCTTATGCAATGTATCTCAAGCCCCTAATTTGGTAAAAATTGAATTCGATTATGAGGAAACATATCTGGTTCTTTTTGAGACACGACATAAGCATCGGTTTCTAAGGTCAATGATCTATCAATCAGTGTTCAAAAGGGAAAAAACGCAAGTCTAAGAGTTCACGATGTTTACTAGCTAATCAACCTAGCAAGACTGTCTATCATTAGCAAGATGATTCCCAAAATTGTAGACTCAAACCTATATGAATGTGATGCAGCTACATGAACACTCTGTTTTGGCTGAAAACATTTTCTTTTCTTTTTTTTTCAAATTTTTATGGGTTTTCTATGCCTTAGATGATATGTAATCGAAATAATATTCTAACTGAAAATGTTTTTGGTTTTTCTGTGCCTTACATGATATGCAAATGATGAAATACGAAGAATAAAAACTAAGAATCACAGAAAACAAAGTCAAATGTCCTCTAGAACCCTCCCCCAAACTTGAATCACACAGTCCCTTGTGTGTATAAAATCCCGAAAGAAAATCCTAGACCAGCAAGTCAAGAGAAAATATGCAATGGTATATACAATGAAGGGAAGGAATTTGGTACCTTTCAGTTGTTCCAGTAGCCGGTGGCTTGGTTTCGCATGAATTCCATGTAACGAGCATCATCCCCCTGACGCTCAACCTCATGTCGCTCGAGTTCTCGGTCGAGTGTCGTGATTGATGCTCATCCTCATGTTGCTCAACTGTCTGGCTAAAGCTTGCACCTACTGGGTCAAATGGTCTCCTGTATAAGAATGATGCGGTGTTTGTTGAGGAGTGCCTAACCGGTGTTGGTTGCTGCTGCCTCTCACGATCCATGGATACAGAGGCGGGCCTTGGGCGAATTGGCTGTGATGGTGGACCGCTGTTCCTTTCCAGAACAGCTATTATCCTGCTCAGCTCCTCATTTTCTTGCCTTCTAGTCTCGTCACTAGCAGTCAGCCTTTTGACTTTCTTCATGAGCCATTTGTTCATCTTTTGCAACAAGCCAATGTGCTTGTGTGCTTCTTTAATCGGGGCTCCTTGACGTGGTGACATAGTGTTGGATACACTTATTCATCTATCCTCTTAGACAACATGCTTAGAAAGGGAAAGGGAATACTAATTCGATTAAGGCTTTAAGTGGAATTCTTTTGTTTTATGTTTTGCGCTTTTGTAATTTCAGCCCACTCTTTTCAAAAGCCCATTTCATGGCTTAACTTTCCTATAAGTATGTTGAACCCTAGTTCCTTTCATTTTATCAAACATTTTATTCTAAAACTTTTGCCTCACTTGTTTGATGTGTATGGTGTGTAATATCCATACAACTTGGATATTGCCCTCGTGTGTCATATCCTGGGTGAATTCGAGCTGAAGATCAAGAGTTCTTCATCCCTTTTGATAGTTCAAATCGATCCATTTAGTGCTCTAAATCGACCGTTCATCTTCACCATCGTATCTCCTTCGTCCCTCCATAGAATCGTCTCAAACTTTGTCACACGTCTTATCGTCCAGTATTATTTCCGCTGCTAAATGTTCAGTTCAATACGAGTTGTTTTGAGGTTGATTTCGTTCTTCACCTCAAAACGTAACTCTTCGATTTCGAGTTTCGTGTTTCACACTCTTGGGTGTTTACAACTGCTTGGATTCTTTCCTGGATACTCCTTACTCACTATAGGAGTGTATCATGTGGCATCAGAGCCGATTCAAGTCAGGTTGTGTTGAAAACTCTTCATATTCTTGTTGAACTTTTACGAAACTTTCAGATTTACTCTTTCAACATTTTCTGATTTGTTAAACTGTTAGATCTAAGCCTAAATCTGATAGTTCTAAGTCTGATTCTGTTAGATCTAAGTTTGTTTTTCTTAGCTGCTAGTAAAAGCTCTCGAATTTTGACAAGACTCTTGGTATTCTTGATTACTTGCTGTAGTTTCTAAAGTGTCTTTTAGTATTTTAAGAGTATTTTGTCTTAGATCTAATTTTCTGCAGTTTTAAAATTATTTTGACTAGATTACTTGTTTGTCTTTTGATTTCTTGTAGGAACATGGCAGGAAATGAGGAAGAAGGTGGTCCAAGCAACAAATTTTTATTAGAGGCTCTTACAACAACCTTGTCCAAAATGATGGATGACAAACTAGAAGCTTTCACGCAAGAACAAGCTGCAACTGAGCATGAACAAGTCTCTGTTAACTCTAGAGCGGCTGAAGATTTGCAAGAAGCTAGAGATTACTACTCATCATCTCGTTCTAGTCAAAGGAGGCACAGACGTGGACATGAAGAAAGAACAACTCCTAGGGATAATATGGCTCGGTTAAAGATCCGGATTCCTCCATTTTATGGTACTAATGATCCAGACGCTTATTTGGATTGGGAGAAGAAGACTGAGCTCGTCTTTAATTGTCAAGAGGACACAGAGGAAAACCGAGTTAAGATAACAGCCACTGAGTTCCATGGCTATGCTCTCAGCTGGTGGGATCAATTGGTCACTACTAGAAGACGTGTTGGAGACTTTCCAATTGATACATGGCGCCAAATGAAAGTACTTATGAGGAAAAGGTTTACTCCAAGTCATTACCTCAGAGAGCTACACTTCAAGTTGAGAAATCTTGTACAAGGTTCCAAATCTATAGAAGAATACTACAAGGAGATGGAAACTCTTATGGTCAGGACAATATATTCTATGAGGATAGTGAGGCCCACAATGTCCCGATTCATGGGAGGTCTTAACAGAGACATAATTGATCTTTTGGAGGAGTTCACCATTAAGTGGAGTTGGATAGAATTGTTCCATAAGGCTGTTATGTTGTTGAAAAGCAACTTAAGAGGAAGGGAACTCGATCGAGTTATGGTTCCAACAGATCGAGTTACACAAAAGACTCAAAGTTTGGTGTTCACAAGGATTTCAAATCAAGTGTCAAGAATGAGGAGAAGTTGTCTCATTTAAGGGAATCCAAACCAAGTGATTCCGAAGAATTTAAAGAACCCAGCCAAGTCTAACCTCAGAGCTAGAGACCTCAAGTGTTTTAAGTGTCATGGGTTAGGGCATTATGCGAGTGACTGCCCCAACAATAGGGTTATGATACTTCAAGCTGATGGAGAGTTCGAATCTGAGGAAGAAAAGCCTTGATGAGCTGACAGATGTTGAGGTTGTAGAACCACCAAAAGGTCCTCTTTTTGTGACAATAAGAGCTTTAAGTGTCATGACCAAGACTATAGAACAACAACAAAGGGAAAATTTGTTCCATACTCGGTGTGGAATCAATGATAAAGTGTGCAGTCTTATCATAGACGGAGGTAGCTGTACCAATGTTGCTAGCCAAACCATGGTTCAGAAGCTCGGTTTGATGGAAATACCTCAACCAAGGCCGTATAAGTTGCAATGCTGAATGATGATGGTGAGCTTGCTTGTGAGTAAGCAAGTTAAGGTGTCTTTGACTATTGGCAGGTATGAAGACGAAATTCTCTGTGACATTGCAACCTTTGGAAGCTAGTCACGTCTTGTTAGGAAGACCATGACAATCAGACCGGAGAGTTATTCATGATGGTTTCACAAACCGTCATAGTTTTGAGTACAAGGGCAGAAAGATTCTCTTAGCTCCATTGGCACCTCATGAGGTCTATCTAGATCAACTCAGCATGAAAAAGAAGCTACTGCAAAAACCAGCAATCAAAACAATCTAAGAGAAGGACAAAAGGGAGTGAATCACCTAACCTTTTGATGGTTTCAAAAGAGAATTTGCTTAATCTAACTGAATTGGAACCGGCTGTGCCGAGTAGTATTCTTAATCTTTTGCAGGATTTTCAAGATGTCTTTCTTGAAGATAATCCGCTGGGACTGCCACCAATTAGAGGCATTGAACATCAAATTGACTTTATTCCCGGAGGTGTACTACCAAAAAAACCAGCTTATCGAACCAACCCAACAGAGACCAAAGAGCTTGAGACACAAGTAAATGAGCTCTTAGAGAAAGGGATACATCCGAGAAAGCATGAGTCAATGTGCCTGTACTGGTTCTTTTGGTGCTAAAGAAAGATGGCAGCTGGAGAATGTGTGTTGATTGTCGAGCAATCAACAATATTACGGTGAAGTATCGACATCCTAGACCTAGATTAGATGACATGCTTGATGAATTATATGGGTCTAGTGTGTTCTCTAAGGTTGATTTGAAAAGTGAATATCATCAAATTACTATGAAAGAAGGAGATGAGTGGAAAACTGCCATTAAAACTAAGCAAGGATTATATGAGTGGTTAGTAATGCCATTTGGGCTAAACAATGCACCTAGTACATTCATGAGATTGATGAATCATGTGCTTAGAGCTTACATAGGCGTTTTTGTAGTTGTTTACTTTGATGACATTCTGATTTTTAGCAAGAACCTAGCTGAGCACGTTGATCATCTTAGACTTGTATTGGAGGCTCTTAGGAAGGAAAAAACTCTATGCTAATTTAAAGAAATGCGCATTTGTAACAGATAAACTTGTCTTGTTAGGTTTTGTTGTGAGTGCAGATGAAGTTAAAATAGATGGAGAAAAGGTGAAAGCAATTCGTGAATGGCCAAAGCCCACGAACGTGAGTGAAGTGAGGGAGTTTCCACGGCCCTAGCTGGCTTCTATAGGAGATTTGTTAAGGATTTCAGCTCATTGGCTGCACCACTTACAGAAGTTATCAAAAAAGACATTGTGTTTAAATGGGAACAAGCTCAAGAGAATGCATTTCAGAACCTTAAAGAGAAGCTTACTAACGCTCCTATCTTATCTCTTCCATATTTTACTAAAACTTTTGAAATCTAATGTGATGCATCTGGAGTTGGTATTGGGTGATGTTCTGATGCAGGATAAGAAGCCTATTGCTTTTTTTCAGTGAGAAGCTTGGAGGAGCTACTTTAAACTACCCAACATATGAAAAAGAACTCTATGCATTGGTGAGGGCCTTACAAACGTGGCAGCATTACTTGTGGCCTAAATAATTTTTCATTCATACAGATCATGAATCTCTAAAGCACCTTAAAGGCCAGCACAAGCTCAATAAAAGGCATGCGCGATGGGTTGAGTTCATTGAGACATTTCCTTATGTGATCATGTATAAGAAAGGTAAAGATAATGTAGTTGTTGATGCATTATCAAGAAGGTACACTCTCCTTACTGAGTCTTGAAGCTAAGTTACTACGGTTGTGAACACATTAAATCTCAATATGTTTCTGATCTGATTTTGAGAAGATCTTTGCAGCTTGTGAGAGGTTTGCTCA
>JAKUCM010006932.1:0-17494 GCA_023374145.1 Lepidium sativum | reverse complement strand
AACTCACTTCCACTATTAACTTAAATCACTATATACATTTCTCTCTTATTACTATGGACTCATTCTTATAATTAAATTTAAGGTAAAAACACAATAAATTTCATTTGGAATCCCAAAAGTTTCAATGTTAAGGTTGAAATGTATTGAATTATGTTAATCCATTCACCTTTGTACAAATAAGAAAGTATAACATTTAATTGTTTCTCTTCCTACACTTACAACTACAAGAAAATAATTAACACATATCTTAATTACTATGAACACACAATTAAAACATCCAGTGACTACTCAGCTCTCCCAGCTCATATCTATATAATCGTACATGACAACAACTTGTTCTATCTCCAGTAATTCATCCTAAATTACTATCATATGGCTTCTCAAACACCAAATTCCTCTGCTCTCATTCCAAAAAACATACCTCTCACTGAACTTGTTGTGGGGAAAACAATACAGCATGTCATGGTCCGCATTTTACGTATGTGGGAGGCACGAAACCCCAAACAGAATAGAGTTCTCATCAGTCTTGATTTCTTACTATTGGATGAAAATGTATGAAAGTCGTTTATTATGGGTTTACTTTTGATAAAAAGGATGTAACCAACATCTCCACTAACATAAAACTCTACCAATAGTTCTTACCTACAACAAAAATCAAAGTAATTATGTGCTCTACCTGCTTAACGTTTTCTTTTAACATAAAATGTGCTAATATAGTTTTCTATGTTTCAACTAATGTACTTCATGTACAAAAGTCATTCCCATCGATGTTCAGTACTTTACACATCCTTTTCGCTTATCCATACATATTGAGGAAACCGTAATGCAAGGGTCCATCTACCACCGTCGCATGGAGAAATTCAAAAACCAGCTCGAAGAAGGTAACATTTATATACTTAACAACTTTGAGGTTGTCCCCAGCTATTCTCACTACAAGATTACAGATCATCAACATTCAATTGTACTCAATAGTACGGGATGAGTTAAGTTACAATAAAGATGAAGAAAGAGCTTACCACATTCAATTGTTGTCCACCCTAAATGAAGAGCAACTTGCCGTTTACGAAGCAGTCATGGATTCAATCATCAACTGCAAAGGAAGACTATTTTTCGTTAATGGCCCAGGTGGTACTGGAAAACCCTATATTTATATGACAATAATTTCCAAACTCCGATCCGAAAAACGTATAGTCATCCCTGTTGCAACTTCAGGTATAGCCGCAACACTTCTACCAGGAGGAAGAACTGCTCATTCTCGATTTAGAATACCAATAGATCTCCATGAAGACTCGATGTGTGATATCAAACCAAGAACAATGCTTGCAGAATTGGTTGAGACAATAGATCTAATCATATGGGATGAAGCACCAATGGCACATCGTCACACTTTTGAAGAATTAGATCGCACATTAAGAGATATCATGAGTTTTACCGACCCAGATGCAGAAGCAAAACTATTTGGGGGAAAGACAATTTTGTTAGGTGGAGATTTCAGACAAATATTACCAGTCATCTCACAAGGAAGCAGACAAGATACAATTCTCGCAACACTTAATAGATCTTACATTTAGCAAAGTTGTTACGTTGCCACTCTTACCAAAAACATGAGAATGAAGCAAGACGAAAAAAACTTTGCTGCATGGATTTTACAAGTTGGGAATGGCGAGGCTAAAAGTGTCAATACTCTGAACGAAGCTTCTCTAGAAAATTACTACATAGAGATCAAAGACACATTACTCTTCGAAAAAGGAGAAAACTCAATGAGAGAAATGCAGGAAGCAACATTCCCAAATCTCGAAAACTCTTTCCAAAACTGTGTATATCTGCAAGGTCGTGCCATCCTAACACCAATGAATGAAACTATTGATAAGCTAAATGATTTCTTCTTAGCAAAAGTTGGAGGTGACATGAAAGAGTATCTTAGTGCTGACAGTATCGCTGATGATGATGACCTTGATGGATTTAACCTTGTATACACTACAGAGTACCTAAATGCACTCAAATGTTTAGGATTACCAAATCATCACCTACCTTTGAAGCAGTATGCCCCAATCATATTGTTAAGAAACATAAACCAAAAGCAAGGTTTATGCAACGGGACTAGACTGCTTGTTACTCGTTTAGGTGAAAAGGTACTTGAAGTAGAGGTACTACCGGTACCAATGTTAGGAAAAAGGTGCTTATACCAAGGATCATCATGACAACGGCAAATACAAATTGTCCATACAAAATGCAAAGACGACAATTCCCTATTAGAGTTTGTTATGCAATGACAATAAACAAAAGTCAAGGCCAAAGTTTACAAAATGTGGGTATCTATCTACCCAAGCATGTATTCAGTCATGGCCAACTCTATGTTGTTTTATCTCGCGTCACATCAAAAGAAGGGCTACGAATTTGGAGTGCCACCACACAAAAAGAAAACAAATCAGCCATTAAAAATGTCGTATACAAAGAGATTTTCAACAATCTTCACTATCATGCCACAAGTAATTTCATATACAATAAATACCCATATTGATGTATGTAAGACTTCAATGCTGTAATTTCAGTGTTTCTATATTGTACAGAAAGGAACCGAGAAGAACAAGTTCAACCACTTCAACATGACCAATATTCATCAAAGTAGTCTCGACTGTTGACAAAATATTCAGCTGAAATATTGTTCATCAATATATAAAACATTTGTTTCTCTTTCCGTAACAAACCTCTCATAGTTCTCCCAAAATAAATAAAAATTGCAACAAAATGACATAAATTAAAAAAGGATCTCGCCGCGTAGCGCGGGCACTCACCTAGTTATATATATAAAAGCAGGGTTGTCTCTTCTGGTATCGACAACTCAGCATGACACCTCATATAAAAAAGACCAATCAAATTGCTTGATTAATCCAACTCATCACATGCTTCCACTTCTTCAATCTCAAATCTTTTGCTTTCAATAATCGTGACTCTTCTGTTTCCTTTTATTTTTAAAGATAAAATGTAATAACTCTTCTGTTTCTCCTACGCTAAAATCCAGTTCTCTCACAAAATGGATACTTGTGACAGTGTCACCATAAAATTATCGATCTAAGCCCCAACCTTAAGTGTAACAAAGTTGAGCAGGTTCTATTTTTTACTCTTTTAACTTCTCTCTTTTCGATTTGATTGTGGTTGTGAAGGAACAAATGTCAAATATAAATGCAGATTCATCATTCATATTAGTTTTCACATCATCATTTTCTTCTTCTCCCTCTTCTCTTCTAAAAGTGAAACCCTATTTTAATATATTTAGAAGGATAAATAATGAAGGAGACCTCTTTGATGAAAAATTAATCAGAGCTTATCTTTTGGTTCTATAGATCGTGTGTTGTAGAAGGCTCAAGAAGGTGTACACGGTTCGATGACATCTGGAACAAAGCAACATCATGTTCACTCTCACATGTTTGAAAACAAGAAGACGACATCTGGAATAAGAAGATGACGGTTCTATTTTTCTTACTGAAGCTCATAATCCTATAAACACTTCTCCGACCAAATTTTGGAAGTTTCTACGAAAGATGACTTTTCTCTTCAAAAACTGGTTCATGTGGGTTGTGAGATAATTACTTATCTTAAAATCTCTTTTTATATAATTAAATCAAACCATATTTCTTTTCCGTGAAGTTTATTGATCTCTATTGTTTCCTAGGTTTCTACAAAGTGCATGGGCCTTCATATATGTGAAGAGACTGCAGAGGAGCAAGTTTTGACTTCTTTGATGATCAATGACACAAATTTAAATTAAACACAAAATATATCGTTATTTAGTGTTGGTGGGTATTGGTATTAGTTTCGAATCGTTTTGCATTCTCTTACTTAAAATTAAAAAAAAAACTTGTGCTCTATTTGAAGTTTATGAAAACTCATATCTACCCGATGGAAACAAGTTAAAACTTGCTCAATCTGATATGCAATGGAGGTTATGTTAAAGGAGTTGGCAAAGAGAATGCATGAATTTGTTTACTTAAAGTTTTTACCCTGTGTGATAGTATGCTTATGGATTCTTGGTTCTTGGAGGTAGGTAGTGTTGCTAGAGCTAAAGGAGATAGAAAAAGTATAAAATGAAGTTGCAGGATAATATTAAAGCTGAGAAAGAAAAGACCAATGACTTTTGCTCACCTACCTCTTATATCATATTTTTTATCACAAAGTATTATATTTATATTTTACATGTTCTTATTGGAGTATAGCAAGTAAAGGTAATCTCCAATCATTGTGTATTTTAGAGATTGAATTACTAATTAGATCTGTGAAAAACTTCCAATTTTGTTGTTAATTGACTTTTAGATGGAGGAAGTTGTTGATTAGGACCATTGCTAGAGAAATTATTATGTTGCGGTTTTGAGATATCTAAGAGGTAGAAATTGGCATATCAAGAAAGCTGCTAAGATGCTTAAAGAAATTTTGAAATCGTAACTTCAATACATGCCTGAAGAAATTTGTTGGGTATTTATTTGAACTAATAAACATACTTTGTTATGATACTGTTGAAAATATGACCAATTTTTTGTTGTTGTTTATAGGGAAGAAGCTAATGAAGCAAATACATGGAAGATATAATCAAATATAATCAAACTGTGTCGTAAACTTGGACGGCATGTTTTTATTATGAACCACTAGATGTAAATCGACACACTTATTATTTTCTTTTGAAGTAAACAAAACGCGTATAGTTCGGAAGTAAAGTCGCTAATAAGGAATTGGTTCAATGAAGTATTACAGTGGGAAAAAGATCAATGTTACTTTTACCTACTCTTTTCCAATCATAAAAACATTTTCTATTCACCATTAACCAAAAATTATTAATAAAATAACCCCGCAGCGTAGCGCAGGTATAAATCTAGTTAATCATAACGACAAGTTGATTGTATTATGTGTTATGCATTACTGTTGAGAAAAAAAGTTACCAGCGACAAAGCTAAAAAAATTATATATTATAGTTATAGTTAATCCATAAAAATATTTTCAAGAGAACTATCTAAAACAAAATGAAAAAAGTATGTCCATTAAACCAAAATTTATGTCTTAATAAAACTAAACAAATAAATTATGACTAAAACTCAAACTTGTTAAGCTCAAACTTATTAAGCTTTCATTTTTGCCATTTTTTATTAGAGTTAAAGACTTATTAATTTTTATTTTTATTTAAAATTTAATTTTATAGGAGATAATTTTTTATTTAGTTGGGGAAAATATAAAAATTTTAATAAAAACTAGATCAGGATAATTGATCCCAATAATCCTCATATACTTCCGCCTATGTAAGTAGTACACACAAATTAGTTAATTTATAATACAAAACGTTATCTTAGGTATATATTTAATTCTATATATATTGTTAATGATACCATAAAAATGTTGAGTTGTGAACGAGCTAATGATTTGACGTCAATATATGATTTTTATCCACTATATTATAGTATTTAAGAAAATTTAAAATGAGTTTTAAATTTTAGATTTGATTTTATCGATCTAATATTAACAAAAAAACATATGACAAAGTAATATTCTTTTATAAGAGTATTATGTATAAAAGTTATCATTTTATATTATTTAATAACAAATATTCAAGAATTTTGAAACGTTATAAAATAAATAACTCTACTTAGCAAAAAGAAACAAGAAAAAAGTTCTTAATCACTAAACTTTACGAGAAATGGAGTTCTTAATCACTTAATTAGGGACAGAGTATTAAATAAATGTCATTTATCGGTTTTAAAAATTCGACGGCAAAGCTGACCAATTCTCGCCACGTCATCAAGGCTTATCTCAATAAGTTAGTGACCATAGATATTACCATTTTACCCTCGCAGTCTGTTGTTCTGAATGATTCAAAGTCAACTTCGACACTCTATTGTCTCGGTCCCAAAAATTAATTTTGACTTGACGACAAACAATAAAATTATACAGTATGTGTTTTTATGCATTTATTTCATTAAAAAAAGTTGAAATAGAAACTATTAAGCTTGAAGCATTCATGAGTGAAGATAGAAATCAAGAAGAAGAACTCTGCTTCATTTCTCATTAAACGAAGAAGAAGATATTTACAAAGTCTTTATACATGAAGAATACAGCTGAACCAAAGTAAACCAATAATGATTTTACTAAACCGAAATAAACCAAAACTAAATCTAATACCCCTCCTCAAGATGGCATGGATATTGAAAGCAGTGCCATCTTGCTTACTAGCTCATTAAATTTACCAAAAGGAAGAGGTTTAGTAAGTATATCAGCTATTTGATTGCTGGTCCGAACATGGAGTGTTCGAATGAGCCCGCTTGTGACTGCTTCCCTTACTCTATGACAATCAATGTCAACGTGCTTTGTTCTTTCGTGAAACACTGCATTGTTTGCAATGTGAATAGCTGCAGAAGAGTCACAAAAGAAAGGAACAGATTGCCTTTGAGGAGCCTGAAGATCCGTGAGAAGATTGACTAGCCATTCAACTTCATTAACTCCAGATCGCATAGCCCTGTATTCAGCTTCTGCTGAGGATAAAGAGACAGTTGCTTGCTTCTTGGACTTCCAAGATATGAGGGAATCACCTAGAAACATACAATAGCCAGAAGTAGATCGCCTTGTGTCTGTGCAAGATGCCCAGTCTGCATCAGTAAAGGCTTTCAACACAAGATCATTAGCCGCCTGATAATATAAACCGCGTCCAATGGTGTTCTTCAGATATCAAAGTACATTGTATGCGGCATTCAGGTGAGATTGTTTTGGGGCAGAGCCAAATTGGCATAGCTTGTTGACTGCGAAGGAGATGTCTGGCCGAATGATAGTGAGGTACATGAGGCGTCCTACAAGTCTCCGGTAGACAAGAGGATCAGGGAGAAGAGGTTCATCACTCTCCAGACTGAGTTTCAAGCTTGGATCCATTGGTATCTTAGATGGTTTGCACCCCAAGTAACCTGTGTCTTCAAGGAGATCCAAAGTGTACTTGCGTTGACAAACTGAAATCCCTTTGGAAGATCTTGCTATTTCCAAACCTAAGAAATATCTCAAAGGACCAAGGTCACGCAGTTTGAAACATTTACATAAATCTGATTTCAGAGAACTAACAGTATCATCATTATTAGAAGCGATGATGATGTCGTCTACATAGACAAGAACTGCAACATATTGATTATTATCTTTCCTCACAAACAAAGTATGATCTGAATGAGATTTTCGAAAGTTAAGTCTAAGGAGAACTTCACTAAATTTAAGAAACCACTGCCTAGAAGCCTGTTTTAAACCGTAAATTGATTTGTTTAACTTGCAAACAGGATTAGGGGGCAAAACAGAACCTGTCTTTGATGCATAACCTGCGGGAAGAGCCATGTATATTTCTTCTTCCAAATTCCCATTCAAGAACGCATTAGATATGTTCAATTGATGTAGACTCCATTTTTTAGCTGCTGAAACTGAAAGAAGAGCTTTTACTGTTGTCATCTTAGCCACTGGAGAAAAAGTGTCGACAAAATCTATTCCCAGCTGTTGAGTGTAGCCTTTTGCTACCAATCTGGCTTTGTAACGCTCCAGGGTTCCATCGGCATTTAATTTCGTCTTGTATACCCATCTGCATCCTATAGCTTTCTTGTTTGTAGGTAAGGGGAGACAATGTCCCAAGTTTCTGCATCTTCTAATGATCTGAGTTCTTCATTCATTGCAGTCAACCACTCGTTGGACTTCTTTGCTTGAGTGAAGTTAGATGGTTCTCCAAACTGCATTATTGAATCAAGATATAATTTATACTCATTACTCAAAGCATCAAAAGACAAAAACGCAGTTAATGGATAAAGAGTGTCTGTTTTGATGAGGTTGCAAAGGTAGTCTTGTAGACGTCTTGGTGGCTTTGTCACTCGTTTGACCGATGTACTTTGTTCTATGTCTTTTGCTTTGTTGTCAGTCACCACTTTATCTTGCATTTCTGTATCTGCTACTGATCTTTCATGATTAGAAATGTGTGATTCTGATTGCAAAGTGGTGCTTGGGTTGATTCCATGTTCTGTTTCTGTTTCTAAAATAGAAGAAAAATCAGATATAACAGATTTATTATTTTGAAAAGGAAAGATGTTCTCACAAAAGACAACATTTCGAGAGATATGGATGGAGTTGGTTTCCAAATCCATCACTTTATATCCTTTGTACCCCAAAGGGTATCCCAAGAAGACGCAGGCCTTTGAACGTGGTTAGAATTTGTTCCTTTGTTTAGGAGAGGTGGAGCTGTAACAAAGACAGCCAAAAACACGAAAATTAGTATAGACTGGTTTATGACCAGTTAGCATTTCCATAGGAGAACGACTCTGTAAAAGCGGTGTTGGTAATCTATTTATCAAGAAAACTGAAGTAAGGATACATTCTCTCCAATATGCTAATGGGACCTTAGCTTGAAACATAAGTGACCTTGCCACATTCAAAATGTGTTGATGTTTACGTTCAACCACCGAGTTTTGCTGTGGCGTTTCTGGACATGATCGATATGACAGGATTCCTTTTGATCGAAAGAAATCATTGAATCCCAATTTTGGTGCATTGTCGGTCCTTACACCTTTGATCTTTGCTCCATATTGTGTCTCTATCATTTTAACAAAATCTGGAAAAATCTGCAACACCTCACTTTTTACTTTCATTAGATAAACCCATGTTAGACGAGTATAATCATCTACAATGCTTAAAAAGAACCTATAACCTTCATGTGTCTCAACAGAGAAGGGTCCCCAAGTGTCCATATGCAACAATTCAAAAGCATTAGAACACATGTTATTATTAGAAACATAGGGAAGATGTTTTTGTTTAGCAAGTGGACAGATGGAACAATGAAAAAGAGTTTTATTCTTTTGTCTGAGACCAAGTATATTTGAAATTGTTTCAATCCTTGATAAAGACGGATGACCAAGCCTATTATGCCACAAAGAAACATCAACAACAGAATTGAGAGATACATTGTTTGAATTAAAAGAACCATTTTCTAAGGAATTTTGATCTAAAATGTAAAGACTAAAAATCTTCTTAGCTTGTCCAATCGTCAGCTCCTTGATAGGATCCTGAATTAGACAAGTGAATTCATCAAAGACAGTTCTACATTTGGAGTCTGTAGTTAGTTTACTGACACTAACTAAGTTAAGACGAAAATCTGGTATGTAAAGAACATTTTTTAAAACGATATGATCACTAAGGTGAACATCACCAACTCCTCCTATTTTAACTTTGACTCCTGTAGGTAAAATAACAAACCTATCTATAGTTTCAACCAAATGAGGAAACATGTCGACATTATGAACTACATGGTGGCTGGCACCACTGTCTATCACCCAAGACTTATCATTAAAAACAGATTTGATGTTTTGTAATGCTGCGATAACATGTAAAGTGGAAGAGTTAAAGATCATACCATCAGCAGTTGTATCAGCAATTGTACCTCCTGATGTAAAAGGCAGTGATACTTTTGCATCTGTGACTGGAAGGTGTGAGCTTATGAGGGATATGACACCTTCCATTTGTTCCTTTGTGAGATTCTGCAACACTCCAGAGATGGTATTGTTTCCCTCTTTGTTACTTTTGTTCACAGCACTGAACTGGGCAGCAGAAGCTTTAGGCACGGACTGCTTGTTTTTGTGTTTAAAACCAGGTGGATATCCATGAATCTTGTAACATTTATCAACGGTGTGTCCTATGTAGTTACAATGTGAACAAACGGGTCTTTGTGATGTCTTTTGATTAGTATAAGCAGCATTAACAACTGCCAAAGGGGTTGATTTTTCCCTGACTGTAAAAATAGAAGCATTCTGTGTTGGTTGTATGCTTCTTTGGCTATGGTCTTGATCCAATAGGTTGTAGATTTCACTCAAGTCAGGAATGGTCTTCTTCATGATAATCTGACTTCTAATATTCGAGTAAGAGTCATTCAGTCCAGCAAGGAATTTGATTACTTTGGAATGGTTGAATTTCGTCTGTACGTGTTTGCAGCATTGGTAATTTTTGCAATTCTTTGCACAATCTATCCCATCTAAGTCATCCCACAAGGTTTTGAGCTTGGTGTAATATGTCGACAGATCCATTGTTCCCTGCTGCAATGACCAAATCTGTTGAGAGAGCTGGTAAGATCTTGGCAAATTCGTCACATGAAACCTTGTCATCAAATCCTTCCAAATCTCAGCCGAATCTGAAAGCCTAAGAATACTACCATAGATTTCTTTAGAGACTGAATTAAGTATCCAAGACTTGACCATGCTATCACACCTAGACCATATTCGATAATGAGGATGTGTCTCTGCAGGTCTTGGCAAACTATCATCAACAAAAACAAGCTTGTTTTTCGCATCTAAGGCAATCGAGATTGCAATGTTCCAAGTTCCGTAATTAGTACCATCTAAAGTTTCTGAGATGATAGAAGAACCTGGATTGTCAGCTGAAGTCAGGAAATAGGGAGAATATTGAACTCCATTGAAGTCGAGATTTTCTTGAGTCGCGAATCTTGAAATCAGATCATGCGAAACTTGGGAAGACGTTTGATTCGGTTCTTCAGCTGGGTTCACATGAATTTCCGCTTGATTATTACTGATCGAAACATGATTTCTTTCAGAGTGTTCTGAATCTGTTGTTCAAATCTTTCTTTTCCTAGTTGAACAGCTCCCTGAAACTTTTCTCTTTACTCTTCGGTTCAAAATCATGATTAGAGAAGAAGAGACAAAAGTAGAAGATCAAAGAGAAAAAAAAGAAGAAGAAACAGTATGAAGGTCGAACAAAGTCAACTAATCGGTGAAATAACCGATTAGCCGGGAAGAAAGAAGCTGAGAAGAAACACGGCGATTCACCGGAGAGAGGATCCGATTAACCAGAAATCGAGATAGTTGAAGAATTCAACTGCTCTGATACCATATTAAGCTTGAAGCATTCATGAGTGAAGATAGAAATCAAGAAGAAGAAGAACTCTGCTTCATTTCTCATTAAACGAAGAAGAAGATATTTACAAAATCTTTATACATGAAGAATACAGCTGAACCAAAGTAAACCAATAATGATTTTACTAAACCGAAATAAACCAAAACTAAATCTAATAGAAACATCATTAGCTAATTGAACTTGAACTCATTAGATTACTAATGAATAGTAAGGTTACAAAACAAAAAGAAAACATCATTAGCTACAGAATTACTAGAAAGTGAAACAAGATATAATGTAAAGTATGCATGTATATATGTTTATATTTACCATATTAAAGTTGTTGTGAATTTTTCTTACTATTATTATTATGTGTTTTGAAAACATTTATATTTTACATACAAGATTAGTAGTTTAATAGGTTCTTATGTTTAAGAAAGATTAATTATGGTATATACTATTTAACATGAATGATTGAAGAAGAAAAAACATAATATGATAATCTAACAATTCAATATCTTTATAATTATTCTACATAACAATTATTTTGTTATTTATTTGACATATCAATCAGATTCGAAAATTATAAATTCCTTCCATTTATTAGGGTCCCATAAAACTTATCAATATTTGACCGGTAGGTCCTTTTTGTATTAATGCAATCTATAATAGATTAGTTAAATATCACTACTTATTTAGATAAATCTTGTTACAATTTTTAAGATAATTAGTAGTCGTCTTGCTGTTAAGTTTTATGTATATTCTAAAAACGCAGCCGAAACCAGCTAGACAAAACTTGAACAACTTAAATGGTTTATGACATCTATACTAATTTAAATATTAAAGAACTGAATTTAATTTAATGGAATAATTACTGATTATAAAAATAATGGAGACAGACAGAATAATAATTAAATATACAATCCTTACACCTCGATTGGGAAAAGAACTAGTAATACTAGATTAAATATTCAATTTCAAAAAAATATTAGATTATATATTGAAAAATATGTTTTAAAAGTAAGATAGTTTTTATTTAAAATGCAAGTATGTTGAAAAAATTGACGTTGACCGGTCTTATTGTTATTTTATATAAGTAAACGAGAAAATGACTGCAATAAGATTCAATCAACAGGATTTGAAAAATAATAAAAAACAGTTTATGATTCAGTTTGACTTCTCAAACTACTCTTAGTATCTATATACCAATCATGCATTTATATATCATCATCTACGACAAGGCTTTATCTCAAGATCTATAACCAGAGAAACTGTTTCAAGATCTACTTCTCATCACCATTTTTGTTTATTTCTTCTTCTCCAAAATCTTCCCAATCAAAATTCTTTTGTAGAAACCAAAAAGAGCTTTAGTTTCAGACAAAACAAAACCCAGTGAAGATGGCACAGTGAGTTCTCTTTTTTTTTTTCTTTTCTATGATCTTAAGATTCTTACAGAAATATAACAATTGATGTTTTGATACAAATTTGCAGTCTTCAAAGAACATATCCTTCAGAGATGTCAAAAGGCAGAGCTAGTTTTCCAAAAGGCTTTCTCTTTGGAACTGCTTCTTCTTCTTACCAGGTATTGAATCAAAAACTGAGAATCAAGACATAACATTACAAGATCAAATGATATTTACTTTGTTCTTTGTTGTGTAATTAGTATGAAGGAGCAGTGAATGTCGGTGAGAGAGGACAAAGTATGTGGGATCATTTTTCCAATAGGTTTCCTCACAGAATCAGTGATTCTAGTGATGGAAACGTGGCCGTCGATTTCTTCCATCGTTATAAGGTACCTTTTTGTTGTTCTGTTTTTTGGTTTCTTACTTCTCAAGGTAATTAGTTACAAAAGCTGAAGATTTGTGATTGATTTCTTGTGCAGGAAGATATTAAGAGAATGAAAGATATTAACATGGATTCTTTTAGGCTTTCTATTGCTTGGCCACGAGTTATACCTTGTAAGTATTTCAATTCTGGAAACCGAAATTGCAGTTTCCATTTTGATGATAGTCTCTGATGGTTGGTTGCGGATGAAACAGATGGCAAAAGGGAGAGAGGAGTTAGTGAAGAAGGAATTAAGTTCTACAATGATGTTATTGATGAACTCCTAGCTAATGAAATCACTCCTCTTGTTACTATCTTTCATTGGGACATACCTCAGGATCTTGAAGATGAATATGGTGGTTTTCTAAGCGAGCAGATTATGTAAGCAAATTCATTCATTTGCACTTTAATTACAAGGTCTGGATGTATCGATTTGAGAGATTTATGTTCAGTGATGTGTATATACAGAGATGACTTCAGAGACTATGCAAGTCTTTGCTTCGAGAGATTTGGAGACAGAGTGAGTCTCTGGTGTACATTGAATGAGCCATGGGTCTACAGTGTTGCTGGCTATGACACAGGAAGGAAAGCTCCAGGACGATGCTCGAAGTATGTTAATGGAGCTAGTATTGCTGGAATGTCAGGATATGAGGCTTATATTGTGAGCCATAACATGCTTTTAGCTCATGCAGAAGCAGTGGAAGTCTTTAGGAAATGTGATCATGTAAGAAGAGAGTTAAAGTTTCCACTAATGAGTCACATTTCCACTTTCCGTTGAAATAATCTGATTTGAGTACAATGCAGATTAAAAATGGACAAATAGGAATTGCGCATAATCCACTTTGGTATGAGCCATATGATCCTAGCAATCCAGATGATGTTATAGCATGTGATCGAGCTATGGACTTCATGATTGGTTGGTAAGTGAATCAAATTCAGTTGAACAAACTTGAGTTTTCAATGTGTTAAACTATTTTTAACTGTCTTGTTGTTGGGAATATTTATGCAGGCATCATCATCCAACTGCTTGTGGAGACTATCCACAAACTATGAAAGATTCAATTGGAGATAGATTACCAAGTTTTACACCAGAACAGTCTAAGAAACTCATAGGCTCTTGTGATTACGTTGGTATAAACTATTACAGCTCGCTTTTCGCAAAGAGTATCAAATATGTTGATCCCAATCAACCCACTTGGAGAACTGATCAACGTGTAGATTGGATGAGTATGTATTTCAATGATAATGATAACTATGGCGATGGAAGATTTGTGACTAACTTATGGCTCTTACTAACATTATCTGCAGAAACCAACATTTATGGGAAACAAATAGCTAAACAAGGAGGATCAGAGTGGAGTTTTACATATCCAACAGGACTCAGAAACATTCTCAAGTATATGAAAAACACTTATGATAATCCTAGAATTCTCATAACTGAGAATGGATATGGTGAAGTAGCAGATCAGACTCAGAATCTACTTATGTACAATCCTTCAATTGACACAGAGAGATTGGAATACATAGAAGGACATATCCATGCTATTCATCAAGCCATACAGTAAGCAAACAATAATATGATTAGACTTCTTTTGAGTCTGAATATAAGCTTATTATCTTCTCTGTGTTGAATTTAACAGTGAAGATGGAGTTAGAGTGGAAGGCTATTATGTATGGTCATTACTAGATAACTTCGAATGGAACAGTGGATATGGTGTGAGATATGGTTTATATTACATAGATTACAAAGATGGGCTTAGAAGATATCCAAAAATGTCTGCTTTATGGTTGAAAGAGTTCTTAAGGTTTGATCATGAAGAAGACGAATCTTCGACATCTAAGAAAGAAGAGAAGAAAGAGAGCTACGGAAAACAACTATTGCATTCTGTTCAAGACAGTCACTTTGTACATTCGATTAAAGACAGTGGTGCATTACCTGCAGTTTTGGGGAGCTTGTTTGTTGTGTCTGCAACTGTTGGTACTTCTCTGTTCTTCAAAGGATCTAATAATTGAAAGAGAGAAAGAAAATTTGTGCAAGTGTTGGAATCTGTTGAAGTTGTTGAAGAAAAACTTGTTATAATTTGTATAATTCTTTTTGTATGATTTAACGTGTACTCTGTTATTTATTGAGGAAACTTGCTTGATCTTAAAAAGTTGAGACAAATTGTATTATAGGTAGCAAGAGTTATTTTATATTGACGCTACTGATATGGGCCTGAAAGATGAGCCCATTAAGTATCAACAAAACTGGCCCATATATTGGTCTGTCAGAAGACTGGTCCGTAATATTATATCTTGTCTCCTTTGTCTGTTCCTTATCATGGATTAATAAAGCTCTTCCACCTATAAAATTTCTATTTAATTTATCAAATCGATAAAAAAAACTCATCCCTAAATATTATAGTTATTAACTAGATTATCTTTATTATAAAACTGTAAAAATTTCTGTTTTAAATCTTGTAGATTAGTTGATCAATATGCGGCTTTCCGTTTTTTATTTTCAAAATAATCTTATATATACATATTTTACAATAATAACTTTTAAAGTGGACCAAAAAAACTTTTAAATATAAATTTTCTTGAATAATATAATTTTCTGTAAATATAATAACTGAAATCTTTCATTAACTTTTACTTAATAAACTACGTAAAAAATATAAATATATGAAAAGAAAATTTATTAAAGTTAGTGGCTCGTGAACTGATTCGTCAACTTGCAAAAAAGATGTAAAATCTGTCCTCTGTAAAATAACCGGTTTTACAAATCCGTTTGTAAACAAACTTAAAATTGTTTGGTTTTTCTTGGAGATTTAGCTAATGTTTCAGACATTTGAAATTCGACTATGTTTCGTAACATATAAAAATTAAAACGTAGAGAATTTATGTTCATATCGGTTTTAAATCGGATTAATTGGACTTGACTTGCAATTGCATGTTTCATACCTGTAATAGTGTACCTTTCATCTTTTACAACAACTAGTATTTGTAATTTCAAATTGTTACTACTATTATTAATTTTTTGTTGTGTTAATATATTTTATTTATTATATATAAGCAGTAAGTAGGTATTTATGAAAAAAACGTGGGTTCCAAAATCCACGAAATTGAGCTAGGTAGGTCAATTTAATATCGAGTCCGACCAAACTTAAAACTACTCTTCTTCATTTTTCAGTTATTTAAGAGTATTTCAGATTGACTGTCTTTTAACTGATAGTAGTCCAATCTGATAGGTGGAAAATTCGCAACGTACCCATAACGTTTTGATAACTTCTATGCTTCCACTTAATTAACACCCACTACAAGAATACATTGAGTTTACAACTCCAATTTTCATTCCTAATTCGTTGTTAACTCCTTTTACAATGAATTAGGGACGAAATCTATTTCATCATATCATGATTGTCGTAACACACAAAATGTTGTGAATCCGTTATAAAAATTAACAATTCACTGATTTCGTAAATCTAAAGATATGTTTTCTTGTAATGACATCAATATTTATCTAACACTTATATCCACAACATCTAAACCATACCAAATTTTCTTTTTCCAATAACTTCAACAATAGTATTATGTAGGACTACGTAATTTTATGGAATCGTACTTACTAAAAAAATAGTAGAAATAAACATTTAGTCATTTGATTAGACATAGTCTCTATTGACATCAGTGATTATTTTCTTGGGACATCAATTTTTTTTTATACCTAGAATGTGACGTTACCATACCTGACCTCATGTTCCAGAATAAATAGATGAGTCAATAACAAATTACGCTTTTAGATTAATCTTTACTATTGATTGTTGGACTATTTAATCTTGGAATATACGTAAGAGATCAACGAAAATATTAAGATTTATTCAAGCTTTTATCAAAACAAAACAAAAATATTTAAATCCATAATTCAAATTCCAAACTCTATTACATTGAATTACACGTTTACTTAAAATTAAATTCTAGTAGAAAATGATAAATAGGTAAATTTTAATCGTTTGCCCAAACTTATTTTTCCGGTTTATATAGACTTATATACATATAAAATTAATTTATTTGTGAAAAATTGTGTATCCATTAAAGGTTTATACTTTAATACAAAAACATTTCTTTTAAAGTTTATTTGCGTCATTTGTTGCATGCAAATCACGAAAATATCATATCTTTATATGATAACTTTAAACTTATGAAGATTTTCTAGCCAAAAGGAGAAAACAAACTTATGAAGATTTTAATAAAAGGTTCAAGAAAGTTTATAGCAATTTAAATTTAAAACTCCTTATGATATATATATTGGACTTAATACGGTCGAGTATTACACACAAAAAATTATGTTCACTTATCAAACACGACTTCTAAAAATAGTCTGCAATACGTACTTAAGAAAAAGATTGATATATATTTTTTTTTGTCAACGGCAGATTATATTGGAGCATAATTAGTAGTCAAATTTCTATATAATATAGGCGGTGGGACTTGATCTCTGATTGTACAAATGAACTGTCTTAAATAGATTTATCGCTGGATACTAGGCTAAAAGCCATTTGCTACGACGGATGTATAACTTCTCATTTTCTTTTTCATTTTATCCCCTAATAAAATTGAAAATCAATTTAGTATAAATTTCAATTTGAAGATTATTTTCAATTTCATTAATTAAGACGTAAATCACGGTTTAAAAATTGAAACAAAAGTGCAATCTGCTAACCAGAGAAAATTAACCAAATCCAGAGATTGATCAAACTCTCTTTGTGAGATCCAAAAAAAGTAAGGTTGAAATATCGTT
>JAKUCM010006931.1:0-22018 GCA_023374145.1 Lepidium sativum | reverse complement strand
GAACACAAAGGACATGGAAAAAAATCTCTGAATTGCGATAAAAAAACAAATGAAACTAGATCAGAATCACATAATAGATTGTGAAAATTACTGATCGAGTTATCATATAGTTAAAATCACAAACATCAATCTGATAATCGCATATGTGAAATTGAAAATAACAAACATGAAAATCTTAGATCTTACAAAAATCACAGAGACAATCCATATTTCTTTCTATTTTCCTGAAAACTTTAACAACACCTAAAATGATGAATCAGAACTGGTTTGGAAGGAAAATCGAGTTGATGACTTGAATCTGGTGAATCGGGAAATTCTTGTTGATTTCAACAAAGATAAAGAAAGGGCAAAACGAGGATTAAGAAAATTATAGAAGCATATTTTGAAGAAAAAAATTTACAAGACTTTTTTGTGAAAGGGTACATTGAAAAGGGCAATACTCAAAATTTCTCTATAAAGATAGAGATAATGTCTTTCAAACTGACACATCAACTTTCAAGAGAATTGTAAAGTTGACACATGTCATATTATTGTAATAACTTTTTCTTTAAAAGTGTAACTGTTTTAGAGAATTGTAGAGTTAACATATGTTACATATCATTGAAATTAGTTTCTAAAGCACACTATTAATCTACCTAACTAAGTTATACTAGTTTTATTATATTAATTTTCAATAGTTGTTATGATAATAAAATAGGGATGAAGATTTTGTTCGTATTAGATTTTTCAAATGTTGGATTGGTACTGACGTTATAAGTTCCATCCATATTTAATTATTAATAGGATTGGGTATGTTAGGTATTTGATTTTTTTTGCTTATATTATTTTATTCATTAATAAAATATCTACAAATTTTAAATAAATTGAAGCAATATTAAATTTAATGTTCAAATCTTTTAATTTTAGTAAATTTTAGAGTATAGAGTTATATCATTTGATATTTATAAAGAGAATACTTTTTAAATTAAATACGGTATAATTTTAAGTATGCATATTTTAAAAAATTAATTAAATATGTCTATAAGTATTTGGCGAAATATTAGTTGGAATAAGGAAACCAATTTTTTTTTCCAACATAACTTATTAGATTAGATGATCTAGCCAATGTTGAGGTACATAGTTCATTGAAAGCTCTCTAATATTATGGGCCAGGAAATCAACTCTGTGGTTCAAAGCACAAAGAATTAAGGATAACAAGAAAGAATGAAAGAGGCTTTGAAGACAATGAAGCTTCTCTACAAGCAGAGCAAACGTCGGCCATCCTCCTAGATCTTCCACCATCTTCAACATCTCCGAACAGTCCATTGCAAATGCAACTTCTGAGAAACAAAGAGAAATAAGAGAGGACATTGCCCACAAGGGAGCTTAAAAATTGGAGTTTAGAGAGGACAAGCTCCGGGGAATACTTGTCGTGCCAAGATTGGCATCAGCGAGATTATCAGAAAAGCAGAACCATCCTAGCCCTGAGAATAGGTCGAAATCCTTCCAAGAAGCATCCACAAAGCACTTATATCATGTGAATCCTGGATGAACTACCATAGGCCGGCAAAGAACCTTCTATCCCAAGGAGACAACATGTGGATTGGACAGATCATTCACACGATCCATGGAGCTCTTCTCATTCAAGAGAAACCAAGCAGTAACCTCTTCTTCAGCATGACGCACCACTTCCCATGTGTCTCGGTCAATATTGGAAAACAAATTATCATTTCCAACCTTCCAAATGAACCATAAAAGTCAAGGGAAACATTTCTTATCAATCTCTAGGGGAAGATGCCAAAATAAGAAATCAAAATTAGCATAAATAGATGGGCCTGGAAAGTCCCAACCCTGTCGACAACTTAGAAAAATCCCACGACTGAAAAGTCGGAGGCATTCAAACAAGATCACAATTAATACCCCGTCGTGCCAAATTATGTCTCACCACAATGTGACCCGACAAAACCTACCACATCAAAAGCCTATCTTTTGGAGGAAAACTTATATGCCATACCTCACTTTAAAGAGAATCCAAAGTTGGACCGAAAGAACCACAATCCCGATGAGTAACATTACGCTCTGCCCAATACTCAGACTTAACTGCATACCTTAGAAACTTAGTCAAAATGACAACCTAATCAGTCAGGTGTAATCCTCTGGTATATAAGGATACCTAGAATCAAAAGAGCATCTTGCATATCCATGAACTGCATGACCAAAGTTGTTTGCCACCTCTTAGTCACGAGATCAATAAGAAAATCCATAATGAGATTCATATAAAACATTAACCCTGGACCAGACGCAGCACGGGGAATTACATCTAGAATCCAAGGATCACACCACACAGAGATAGAAAAACCATTCCCAACACACTTAATCAAGCCTTTGTTAACTAAAACCCTAGCAGAAATAATACTCTGCCAACAATAAAATGGAGAAGATGTACGATGTGGAACCAAAGGATTAGAATTCCTAAAAAATTGTATGTGATAAACCCTGGAAAACAATGAGTTTGGGCGATCAATAAAACACCAAAGCTTAGCCAACATAGCTAAATTAAAATCTTCAATTTGCCAAAAACTGAAACCACCTTCATTCTTCCCTTTACATAAAATTTCTCCTTCTTCACCCAATGAATGCTTGAAGATGACCGAGATTTTTTCCACCGAAAGTTTGCAATTGCAAAGGTAATTTTCTGAGAAATACCCTTAGACAAACGAAATCAAGACATAATGTAACCCGGAAACACAGTCAAAACATATTTAATTAGAACCTTCTTAACTAGAACGACCGTGAGTTAATACTAGCCTTAATTTTCTCATGAACAAAAGCGAAAACCTTAGTCTTAGACCCTTCCAAACCTTTAGTAAGTCCTAAATAGGTTCTCATCCCTCCAATACTATGAATCCCTAAAATATCTTGAACATAAGTCTTTGTGATGATATCCACCTAATGACGGAACTTAATAGACAATTTATCGAAATTATTTTGTTGGCAAGAAAGACGCTCATAATCTTGCAAAATTTTTAATATAAACTTAGTTGCATCATGATTAACCTTGTAAAAGACCAAACTATCATTGGCAAATAAAAAATGAGAAACCGATGGGCTGCAACGAGCAACTACAAGCCCCAAAATTTGTTTCAGATCTTTCGTGTGACGTAGTTTTGAAATCAAGACCTTCATACAAAGCATAACATGTATGGAGAGAGGGGATCACCTTGTCGTAGTCCCCGCTTAGGAAAAATCTGCCCATGGGGATTCCCATTGACAAGGACATGATATTCGACCCAACAGATACAAAATATAAACAGGAAACCCATTGCTCTTGAAAACCAAAACAAAGAAGAAGATTCTCTACAAAGTCTCATTCGACCTTATCATACGTATTGCTCATATCCGTTTTCACAGCCATAAATTTTCCCCGACCGCCTTATTTGTCTGAAAAGTATGGAACATCTCTTGAGCAATAAGAATATTATCCGAGATAAGACGACCTAAAACAAATACAAACTGAGTTTTGGAGATCACAAAAAAAATTATCTTCTTCCACCTTAAGCAGAAAACCTTAGAAATTATCTTATAATCCACATTGCATAAATTAATTGGCTGAAACTATGAGATTTGAGTACACTGATCAACCTTACGAACCAAACAAGTTTTGATGAGTTTTAAGCGAGAAATGAACACCCTAGAAAGAAAAAAAAATCATTAACTAGGCGCACCTAAGCTTCTTTGATAACCAGCCAAGAATTAAAAAACCAATTTAAAAATATATGGTTAATACTTAGTTTTCTCTCTCTAATCCACTTTTTGGAAAAGCAAATTTAAAATACATATTTAATATATAGTTTTTTGGGAGCCATTTTTGGGAAACTAATTTATTTCTTGGTTCAGCTTTTTAGATTAAAGAAAAAGATATTTCTTCTAATCAATTAAAGGTAATTTCAACATTGCACATTTCATTAGAGCAAGAGCACTAAATTAGAGAGTAGTACTAGTGAATACAGAAAATAATATACGGGACGATGACTCAAAGATCTAAGGATGGACTTTAGAAATTCAACGTCTATTTTTATCTGAATATGGGCTGGACTATTATCTTGTTCGGTTCAAATCATCAGGCCCAATTCGACTTCGATTTGGGCCTCAGATTGCGATTTGTTTCATGTATGAAATTATTGACACTCATTTTTGCATAGTGGTTGGTAAATGGCCCTTTTATGTTATAGTTTGAAATCTCATTAGTTTTTTAAATTAATATTTGGATGAACTTATCAATTGTCTTAGACCATTAGACAGTTAAACCCAAATTTTAGTATTATAAGAGTGTATAAAACGACATTTGATCAAATTGTTAAATATCAAATCTTATTGAATGATGATATTTCAGTATCTTTGTTATCAATATCTAATCCACAAAAATGAAAAACTTAGATTTTATGAGTATAATCTAGTAATTTGTAAGGAATTGATCAACATTCATCATAAATGTGTTGCAAGCCTTATTAGCAACATAATGAGCTCAAGAAAATTGTCTATATAAAAGGAAGTACATAATGAATAACATATTATGGCATAGGTATAGATGATCACCATTCACCACCATCATCATTCATATCACAATGACACGTGAATGATGAATTTAAAGTATTGCATGTGCATGCATCGGGAAAAAACGATCAATTTTGGAACTGAAATTTAGGGTTTTGACTTTTTAGAGATGGAATGTTTAGAAGATGAACATAGACTTCATCTTTAAATTGATTGTTTCCCCTTCGGAAGGTAAGTTTTATTGGGTAAGTATGGGGTTCTTCATAATTCATAAAACCCATCCCTCTTGTATTTTTTATTTTTTTTTGGCTTTTCACATTGGTCCCAACATGAACGTACGTACCACCCTTTTGTTATGAGTTCCAAGACCAATATTCTTAATTAATGGTTTTATACTATTCATTTCTACACATATCTAGAGATATCATTTTTTTATAACTATGAATGATAAAACAAAATTTTACAGGATAAGTATGTGTGTAAGAAGTACATCGGTGGAAAGTACAATATACACTTGTAAATTTTTAAAAATTTGTATTATATTTTGGTAATTTATTAATAAATTGTATTATCTTTTGGTAAATTATAAATTTCTATCGAGATAATCATATTTTTTGAAAGATTTAAATCGTGAACATTCATTGAAAATTTTATACATATTTGAGTTTTGGGAAACTGTCAAGAATTTCATAAATTCTTGACGGATTTATGTTTCCATTTATCTAATCTTAGATAAATAGAGTTGAGCAAAATACATTTAGATACTATATTTCAAACTAATACGGATTTTTTGTAGAATAATCTTTTAAGTATACAGTATAATTCATTTGTCAATATATTATAAAGCAGATAGTATCTATCACTCGACCAAAAAAAAACACAGATAGTATCAAAAATATTTACATGTCTTCAATTTTTTTTCTAACTTTTAATCTTGACATATGGTCGAATTTACCTAATATCACACACATATTGTACTTCTCTTAGTTTTACTCTAAGATAGTCGCTATAAAAAGGCGAAAAAATATTTAAAACAACAACCGAATCATAGTCCTTACAAAAATAAAATGTAATCAATAAGCACTTCTTTTTCTAAAAGGACAGTAAGAAATTCATCCTTTAGTTTTGGTTGGTTTTCTGAAAAGTCATTCAAACAAAAAAAGAAAGACAAAAAAGAAGAAAAAAAGGAAGTATGGGAAAGGAGATAAAGACATATTTCACTTAAAGCACATTGTTGCAGACAAAAAGAGAAGATTGAAAAAAAAAGAAAAGAAATTCAAAATAAACAAACAATTAAAGAAATAAATGAGGAAAATAATTAGGAGATATATAACAGAGAGTTGATGTTATCAAAGTGGCACAGTTGATAAAAGAGAAGAGTACCTGAGTGAAAAATACCTTCACTGACAATTTACTTATGTGATGTGGTCCAATTTTTGTTGTTGTCAACATTATAAATGGTTGTCAAGTACTTATATTATAAAAACAGTGTAACCAAGTAAGTTGACCAAACAAACAACTTGATGATGTCGATATCCATCATCCACTCAAGCATCTACTTTGTTAGGTTTCTATTGATGATGTTCTACAAAGAATTTTTGTTATATTCGGTCTTACTACTCTCTTGAATCTCTAAGGATATAATTCTTATTATGTGATTATGTTAAGAGTAAGCAAATTAATTAATTGTACACTACAAATATTTGAGTTACTACGACGGAATGTTATGACTAAACATATTCCTCATATATTTGTGATGGTTTATATATAATTTAGTTACAAATTTTAATTTGTTATCAATTCATAGTTTTTTTTATAAGCTATTATGATTTTAATTTTTTAACAGTTAATGATGAAATTATTACTTAATCAATTATTCACAAATGATGTAATGTTTGAGTTACTAATAAGAATTTGTGATAATTGTATTGTAGTTATTTATATATTGTCATTTTTAAGAATATATAGACAATTTTCAAGTAAAATATTTTAATTATATATGCATAAATTTTATAGTTGTTAATTTGTATTATTTTGAGATCATAAATTTATATAAGAAATAATAAAAATTGTTATTTTATTATTTTATCAAATTTTTATAAAGTTTATACTGGCCAACTTGAAACAATTTTTTTTATTAATATATTTGTGTTTACTACTTTATTAAATATTAATTTAAAAATTTTATATTATATATATATATATACACACTTTGAAGGTAATTTGGAAGGGAAGGTTGATGGGTAAAAAACGGAGTATGGGATAAAAGATGTGGGTATTTTCTTTGGAGTCATGTTAACCTCAAAATAGAATCTCTCCTCAAAGTAATTGGAAAGACAAAAGTCGATGCCATGTCCAATCATATAAATTTACATTTTTATTTACTTTTTATATTATATATATAAAAGCACCAAATTTAAATCAGATTTAATTTCTCCACCTATTTTGTTTCTATTTCTTTCCCTATGCATGGTATTCTTCTGTGATGATCTCATCCTCTAGCTTCATTGCTTCAGACGCACATAAATAATATATATATATATACACTTAAATATATTGGAATAAGCTTAACATTAGTTACTTGTTAAACAAGTTAACTCATTAGATTAGATGAGATTAATATAGTTTATAAATTATCTAAAATATAATTATCCTAATAAAAAAATAATTTATATAAAGAAATGTCAATGGTGGCATTTGACAAATTAGGTTTTAAGTTATTTTCCTAATCTAATAAAAAAATTATTTATTTATTCTTTTGATTTTACTACAATTGATTTTTAAAAGCTTCAATTGGTATCAGAGCTAAAGAAGATTGAACTTTGATCGAAGGAGAAACGAATCATTGGAGATAATAATGTTATACTAGCTGCAGAGAAGAACGAAGGCAGAGGAGGTTCTACCATCTATAGTATGTCCAATGTTAACTGCAACTAAGTATATTGTTTGGGCCATGAGGATGAAAATATGTCTCAATGTACACGAGGTGTGGAAGGTAATTGAGACATAAATTGATGATAAAAGGAAGAACAACATGGCGATGACACTCTTATTCTAATCTATAATGGAAGATCTTATTCTACAAGTTGGTGAACTAGACACCGACAAATAAGGTGTGGGAGGCCATCAAAATTCGAAATCTAGGAGCTGAGCGTGTTAAGGAAGCAAGGTTACAAACCTTGATGTCCGAATTTAACTGTCTTAAGATGAAAGAAACATATTCTATAGATGACTTTGTGAGCAAGTTATGGGCAATTTCATTTTAGCAAAAATCGAAGAAATAAAGTTGGTAAATAAGTTTCTCAAGTGCCTTCCTAGAAAGAAAAATATTCTTATGGTTGCGTCTCTTGAACAACTCTTGGATCTTAAAACAACAAGTTTTAAGGATGTTGTGAGCCGTCTAAAAGCCTATGAAAAAAAAAATTATCGAAGAAGAAGAAGCTCAAGAAGATCAAGAAGATCAAAAACAGTTGATGTATTTTGAATCACAAAATCAAACGAGCAATTTTAGTGAATGATCGAGAGGAATAGAAAGAGGAATATGAGGATGTGGTTGTGGAAGGGGACGAGGTCCATGTAATAGAGACTTTGATTTGTCCAAAGTAATTTGTCACCGGTGTAATAAATACAGACACTTTGCTTCTAAATGTCTAGATTGATTGCTTAAATTACAAAAAAAAAACACAAGAGGATGAAAAGAAACAAGAAACACTAGAAGGTGGTGATTTATTTTCTACACGAGATTGTGTTTCTAAACAAGGATAATTGAATACCAAGTAAATTTGAGACAAACAATATGGAAGAAAATATTTGGTATCTTGACAATAGAGCTACCAATTACATGACCAGAGATAGAAGATACTTCACCAAGCTTGACGAAACCATCACCGTGAATGTGAGATTTGGTGATGATTAACGAATTGATATCAAAGGAAAATGATCAATATCTTTTGTTGATCAAAACATGAATGGAAAAGTGATGAAAGATGTGTATTTTATTTCCGATTTGAAGAGCAACATAATAAGTCTTGGACAAGCAATGGAGAAAGATTGTGACATTAGGTTGAGAGGACATAATCTAATTATGCACAATCAAGAAGGAAAGCTCATTGTTAACGCCAAAAGGAGCAAGAATCGCTTGTGCAAGGTACTTATGGATGTAAAAGATATCACACAATTGCTTTTAACTAAACTAAGTAAGTCTAGTAAATGGCGCTCGAGATTGGGACATGTAAATCTCGAAACAATGAAAATCATGGTCAATGCAGAGTTTGTTAAAGGTCTTCTAATGATGTATATTAACAAAGAAATATGTGGATCTTGATTACTTGGAAAAACAAACAAGAAAGTGTTTTCCACAAGCTACTCTTTATCGAGCTAAGAAGAATCTAGAACCAATTTATGGAGATCTTGGTGGACCACTAACAAAATTAACGACTGCTGGAAATAGGCACATATTTGTGTTTAATGATGATCGAAGTAGATACATGTGAACGATTTTTTTGAAGGAGAAAGGTGAAGCATTAAATAAATTCAAGTGACTTAAGAAAATACTGAAGCAAGAAATAAAAAGGATACTAGTGTTTCATGGAAGAGTAAACATATCCATAAAAGATATCACTTGATAGGAGAGTGTCACTACAAGAAAATACAGTCAAATCTTAAAGAAAAAAGCCATCAAATTGGGTAATCAAAATCACGTTGTCGGAAACACAGACTCCATCTGCTTTCGTCGGACATAACCGATTGCCGCCGATGGGAGGACAATCCCGTCGACTTTCGTTAAAGTTGCTCCATTAATGGAAGTCGGAGAGGTATGTTGTTTGCCGTTGAATATACATGTGGGTGGCTTTCACTTTCGCTCTATCGGCGGCTGTAGTTTTGGGCCCGAAGGTGATCGTCATGAATGGCTCGTTGGTGGTTTCTGATGTGTTCTTATCGACGACTGTCGGTTTATTTTTTTGGTAGCCGTCGGTTTTGGCCAGATGCATGTCGGTTCTACGATAATGTTTTTAAAAATATATATATTTATCTGATTTATAATTAATTTAAAATATATTATTTAATTCATAATAAAAAGGTTTGAATACAAAATATTATTCAATTAAGAACTAAAGGCTCCGGGTTATGGGTCTCGCTATCTTCCGACAAAGACTAAGGAGGGTCGAACTTTCCATGAGCCGAGCAATTTGAGATTTAGTTCTCGATTGCTTCTCCTGAGTAGCCGCGGAGAGTGTCCTGGGTTTACAGAAGGGTCTCCTTCATGGTCACATGGCTGGCCCGGAGATCCACCAATTCTTGTCGCTCCTCCTGGCTGAGACCCAACATCTGACTTAGTCTACGCCAGGTGGTAGCCCATGTGTAGTGACAATCTTCCTGAATCCAAATCGACGTCCCTTCCTGCACAAAGTTTCTAAACAAAAAATAAAATACTTAGACGACTATCAATATAATTTTACATAATGTAAGATTGTAAAAATTAGGATTAAAAGAATAGCTCAACGGTTGATGTCATCCCGAGAGAGCAGAAGAGAAGAACCTATTCCATCCTGAGTGAGTTGGATTTGTAGCTCCTTCGTCCTCTGCTCGACCCTTTCTACCACCTCCAACACCTTTAGGTCCTTGATCTTTCGAACTTCTTGGAGGTGTGAAAATCCTTCATTAAGTTGAGCCAATCTGGTATACACCTATTTTAATAGCTTACAAAACCAAAAACATTGTTAAGATTATAGTAAATAAATAACATATATTTAAGTTTTAAAACTACCATATCACACTCAACGCGTTCGAAGGTATGGTAGTCGGCGTTGTGTGTCCCCGAAGCTTTCACTGTCACGTCCTTACCACCTCTGTTGTTCTTCTTGTTATGCTCTAGAATCTTCTTCATGCCCGGCTGGCTCCAATGCCACCATGCAACCAGAGAGTTTGGTTGTTGGATCTTTCTCTCAAGTTGTCTTCCACGCATAAATGTGGTTGATGTAGGAAACATTGCACTGTTCCTTGAGCTTCTTTCGAAATTGAGTGTTTACCGCGAAATATTTGATCATTGCTTCTTCAAGTCTAGCGGAAACTTGATGAAGGTTGGATGCACAAAAGGGAGCTGTTGATGTATCATCAGTTTCACTAACGTGACTTGCTGGCCCTCAACCCAAACCTAAAATCGAGAATGTTTAATTATTATTATTTATAAAAAAACTATTAAAAAAATTAAGTATAGTAATTACCATGTGTTTCCAGTTCTCATACTATGATCGAGAATCTTAAGATGGCCACGGTCCAGACTCGTCAAAATCTCCTCAATAATTAAACACAGAGGTTGTTGTTGAACCGAAGGCTTAGGATGTGTCTCCTGGACACGCGGTGGATTCTTAGATTGACTCAGGGTGCCATCAGAATTGTGTCCTCATCATCGAGGACGTGATTGATGGTACTAATCGTACGAAAGCTTCAAAAAAAAAAGCATAATATTTTTTTAAATAATTAAAGTTATATAAAAATTGTATTAAACTTTAAAAAATTACGAAAAAAATGTATGTGTTATATCAAATTCTACAAGAAAGTTCAAACAAAATAAAATTTACAAAAATGTAACTACATATTTTAATTTACAAGACATAATTTTAAAATATAACGTATGTTATCTTAAAATTTTGCATATAAAAAATAGTTGTAGAAGTGAAGTTGTTTGAAAAATCAAAAAGAGAAAAGTAATTAGAAAAAATTGCTCTTAAAAAAATGTGTTTTTGGGCGAATTTCTTTATCAAATCAAAAACTACAAACCTAATATGAGTGTAATCTATCATAATTCCTCCAGTCCCTAACTTAATTCACTATAAACCTAAATCCAAAAAAGAAAGTGAGAAAAAAGTAAAAATCTTACATGATTTTGGAAGAAATGAGAGTAAGGGTGGTGATTTTGGTGGTGTATAGTCTTTTTCGGAGAGAGGAAGAAGAAGAAATTTTTTTTTTCAAGAACTTATAATGATGTCTGTCGATTTCCTTAGGTTTCCGTTGGCTAGTATGACTGTTTGTCGCAGAAGACGAAGGAGAAAACTTTTTGCGGTTCTTTTTCCCTCCAATACCCGTTAGTTTCCTTCATGATATAACCTATGGAAACTGAGCATTCTATTTTTTTTAAAAAGAGTTAAAATTTTAAAATCTAAAGTTGATAAAAAAAATTTGAAACTCTAATTGTGATATGTAAATGTCAATCCATGTTATAAAATAGTATAAACACATCTTAATACATTCCTGGAAAATTACAAAATGCAACATACATTCTTATCATAGAAATCTATAATTACGAACATGATATTTTGAATCACTTTCGTACTCATCTGATTCCGTGTTAAAACTATCTTCAGACTCTTCACCAAACTCTTGGATTTCATTATTAGATACATCATGTACTGTCCCAAATGTTTGGGACATCATATCAACACATGAGTCAACGCCTAGAGAAATTTCGAGTCAGACTAGTGTCCCAGGGGAAACTTGTTGCATAGCTTCATGATCATTATTGTCGTATAGTCTTCCTCTAGGGGTAGTTGATGTTACAGTAATCCACCCATCAGACCTAGTTGACACGATCGGATATGGGATATAATATACTTAATCCGCTTGCGACGTAAGGATAAACATATCATATTTTCCAAACTCCTTCTTGTGTTTACGGATCTGACACCAAATTCATCAACGCGTACACCGACTCCAAAAATAGGGTTATACGAGCTGCAGTAGAATACAATGCACTTTTATACAAGCAATCCAGGGTACGGAACCTCCAATATCTCGCGTAAAGTGTTTATTTGTTTATCAAAATCTGTAATGTTTTGACTGAAACTCACATAAAATTTTAACCAGTCTCTGAACTTGTCGTCCTTTCTATTTTGTAGTTGTTGTTAAGAGTAGTGCAAGCGGGGTGGATTTTTGCCATGTATAAACTGCAAGGAACTATAACGTGGACGCTTTTAAATAAATAAAATTTTATCCAGTCAAATGTTAGAAGATACAAATGGAAAAAGTTTCTACATTACGATATGACAGTCATGACTTTTCATATTACAAAATTTTCCTTTGTTATTGTCAACGCAGTTCCGTAGGTTTGAATCGTACCCATCATAGAATTTTACCTTGTGTTTAATCCAATCTGGAAAAGTATCCTACATGAGAAAAGTATCATTCACAATAATATTGTAATTTACAATAACATATACTTTGGGAAGACAACGACGTAACATTTTGTTTACTCAATTGGAATATGAGTACTGGTCCAATGTTGTTGTTTCCGCGTATATACAGCGACTTCCTATCACATATTCTCGTAAATCCAGTCTAGATTTCATATTGTCTTTAGTTTTCCCCTGTACATTCATAATTGTGTTGTTGTGCATGACGTCTAAATAGTGATGAATGAGGTGATTCTTCCAATATAGCAACTCTTAGAAAATATTTTTCTTATGCCAGTTATGGTACACCCCAATACCATCGACATGGTAATGTCCATTTCCTCTATATCACGCAATTCTCCCAGCACCAGAATCTCTCAGCTGCGTTAATATTGGTATGTCGTTCAGTTCAGCGGTAGACAATACAACACTTTCTTGTTTTTTGTGAATAGTGATCTAATGCCGATATGGATGATCCAAAGAAAGAAAACATCGGTGGCAGTCAAACCAAGATGTCTTTCGTCCATGCTTCAGTTGGAACACTTCAATGTTATCTTAACAGTGAAGATTAGTCAATATGCCATGCGTGGATCATCCTGATAACATGCCATAAGCTCGAATAGTACTAATTGTCAACATCAACACTGCTTTCATCTAGAAATTTTGAGCTATAGAAACGTCATACACTATGGTACCAATCTCCTATAGTTGATTTAATTGGTAAATAAGCGGTTGCAAAAATACTTCTACTGATCTTTGTGGATGATCCGGCCCTGATATTAGAACAATTAAAAATAAGAACTCTGGCTTCATACAAAACGCTGGTGGCAGATTATACGGTGTTACAATCACCGGTCAAACTGAGTACGGTCTCCCGTATTTCCCAAATGGGTTCAAGCCATTTGTAGAAAACCCAAGATATTCATTCTTTATTTCATGGGTAAAGTCTGCATATACTGATTGGAAATGTTTTCATGCCTTTGTGTCTAATGGATGGATAATCTCACAAGCTAAATTATGTTCTGCATGTCATCTTATTGGCCCCACTATGCGCTCTGACTGAAATAGCATTGTAAACATGTCTGTTAATGGCAAGTACCACATCCTCTGTATGGGACCATATTCCTCCCACATGTATCATCGAATTGAGGTTTATGACAAAAACATCAACGAGTCTTGTTCACATCCTCTCTTTAGAATATCATACAATTGTCTTCGCAAACATATATCATTTGATACGGTAATCCTAGCTTGGTAACTAATTTATGTATTTTGTTGTACGATGTCACGTATGTGTTTTCCGCCGGAAGAAACTTCCTAATGTGACAAGCAAACGCGTCGACATAGCTCTCCGGTAAAAAAATTTCGTGCATCGATATTTGGTTCTTCACCCCTATTTCTAGCCTTAGTGAAAACTAGAACATCCTCCCTAAATGCATCGCTAACCATTTGAAACGTACCCTCATTTTTTCCACTGAAACTGCAGTATCAACACCATAATCACATATACTGCCACTGTCAAGATTATCATCTACTTCCTCATCTGCCATGTTGCCTAATTCATTACTGATACCAGCATTATCAACTACACTATAACTTTTTGAAGTTAACATTCGAACCATCTTTACCATGGAAATATCATATTTTGTAACTTGGGAAAAAACCTATACAGTAAATATGACTGCATATCTTTTTAACAGGGATATAATTCCATGAAACTTTTTAAACCGGCAGCATATAATTCCCCAGTTGCTTCATCGATACGCGGACCGTCCATCCAAGAGTGGAAATTCGAGTTTGACATTTTATATTCTTATATGAACACAAGAAAGTACGAGGGAGAGAAATTAAACTAAAAAATTACTGAAGGAATCTGATGGCTTCCCATGGCCACCTAATTTTCTGTTATAAACAGTGGCGTCTCATGCAACACATGTTTTAATCTCTTCCATGTCCATTAGTTATATAACCTACAGTAACCGACAACTTCTATTTTTGTAATATTTCTTAGTTTTTATCACATATGTGATAAATATTAAATAGAATTCGTTGGTTACCGTCGGTATATATTTTTAAATTTTTTATTTTTAATTACATATGCGATAATTATTAAACAAATATTGTCGGTTTGTGTCGGTTATATAAGCGACGAGTTCTATTTTTTAATACTTTTTATTTTTGTAATTAAAATCGGTGTAATTCCCATTAGTTTACATCAATTATCACACTGACAGGCCTTAGTTACCGACGACATTCGATGACTCACGTATTTTTGTCATCTTTTGTCGGAAATTTGTCGATTCTTTTCCAATAGTAATTTTCCCATCAGAGTTGCCATCAGTTTTGTGTATTTTTCTTGTAGTGTGTGTTGAGAATGACCAAATTGAAGTGGAACATGTTCTTGGGAACATGCAAAAAGCGGACATTCTAACTAAGGCTCTTGGAAGGATCAAATCTAAGGAAATGAGAAACTTTATTGGTGTTGAGAACATAAAAGAAATTGATGTTAAGTTTAATGGGAGATTGTTTGAACAAGTTTAACCTTAGTTATTTATTGAGCAAGTTAAGTGGTTAAATTAGATAAGATTAATATATTTTAGGTGTTATCCATGATATAATTATCCTAATAAAAATAGAAAATTATCTAATTTATATAAGAAGATGTTAACGTTATGGCATAACTTGTATAAAATTAAAATTTAAAAGTTTAGATTTTAAATTATTTTCGAAATTGATAAGGAAGATTTTTTTTTTTTTTGGATTTCACTACAATTCTTTCTTAAAAGCTTCAAGATAAGTCTGAAAACTATTTGTTTCTCTTCAAAATGATGATATTGAGATTAATATAACCTTTAAAGCAAATGAGTAAACGTGTCATTGGGATTAACCAATATAGAAAATATGATTTGCTTAAATATTTCAATTAATAAAATTTATGATTGATATACTGGAAATAAACCCATGTGACGAAAAAGGTGTTAATCTAGTATCATTTTCAACATTATCGTAACATGAATAAAAACTAGTTTTTTTTTAGCAATAAAAACTAGGTTTCTTGAATATCTTTATATACATATATCAATGAGGTTATATGTTCTGTATATTTGGTCTTTGATGAAGGTTAAATTATAATATATTTTTTGTACGAAAAAAACAAATTGACAGAAAAAGTGTATACAGAAATATAGTTTAAAAAAATCCTAGTGATAATATTCGCTGGTGAAAGAAACCCAACACAACATACAACTTGGAGAATCTACAAAGCATATTATGATCAAATAGCTTTAACAGGAGTAGAAAAATTAAAGTCGATCAAATAAAGAATATGGACAAAAGAACACGCTCGGACAATCATCACGAGACCTAATGAAACCTCATCTCTAACCATTATATATAATGATAATTTTGTATATATACCACAAGAAAGAAGTATTTGACGAATATTTGTTTTAATTTCTTGTAGTAAAGTTGATAGCTCTCTATCAAATATAGTTTTATTTAAAGATATAAACTTTTCGGTTTTGAGTTTGGTTTCTGCTAGAAACGAAGTTATTGTTTAACAAGACGAAAATAAGATCATTATCTTATGTCTTGTTAAAAAAATCGGAATCCTACTAATCGTTGATACTACATATGTTTGTCTGGGATTGGTTGACTTTCGGTTTAAATATATTTGTAATTTAGAATAAAATTGTTTTTTGTGTCTTATAGAGAAATATTGTTTTATATATATAATAATAATGTGAAAGTGATATATTATTATAAACAATGATATAAAATGGATTAATTTACTAAAAATATATAAGCTTTTGAAAAATTAAAAGTCTGACATAACTTTTCAAAAAACTAGATTTTTGATATTAAAAAAATTGCAATTTGATCATTTTACCCCTAATATACTGATATAAAATAAGTTAAACCGATATTATTTTTTGAACATTTAAAAAATAAAATTTATATTACACATATATTAGATGAGTTAGATAAATAATATTTTTGATAACACGGTAAGATATAAATTGAACAGATACCAATAGTACTTACCCAATAACAACATAATTGCAGTCTATATAATTGTTTACCATATATACAAAATATGTTAGAGGTATGTATATTTATGTACACAAGTAAATAAAAACTAAATTGATAACAATATATATTTTATGATGCATAGGAAAAAATATGAATATTTAAATATGCTAGAAGTACATATATATATGTATATGTATAAATAAAATTTGATCATTTAATATTTTTATTATACATATTTAGTAATTTTTGAAAAATTATATTAAATTTAATTTTAAAAAGTTTGTATCATAAATCTAATTTTTTAAAACCTTTTGTATAACTGTTATAGTTTCTCGATAAATATTGATGTATATATACTGTTATTTTTCCTACGATGCATGTTATTTATACAATTATTATTTGGAAAATATATATATGATATTAACTTATTGATTTTTTATTGTTTGCTCTTTTGAGGTACCCGTGATTAATCATGAGGCAAGCTCAATTTGGCCTCTTTCTCCCTTTATCTTTTTCACGTTGGGGCCTCTTCAAACAAAGTTGTCGAAAATCATACATAGCTACATTAATCTTCTTTATGTACTATTCTTAATTCTAATAATCAAATTATTATTTTTCTTTTATTTACATCTTAACATATAATACGTCAAAAGGATATTTTCCTTCCAAAATAATAACAATATTATTTCTTACCCAAAAAAATACGTCAAGAAAATAAATAGTGTACGTGTGAGTCCATTAAATTAAATTTGGATATTTGGGCCACGGCAGACAAAGCTGTCTCCTTCAGATCAGCCTTGGTATATGAACAGTAAATATATAAATAATTTAGTTACTAATTTATTTTATTTTATTTTGTCAACTAAATTTTTAATTTTACTCTTAGTATTATAGATAAAGAGTTTGATTCCTAATGTTTTTAAAAAATTTAAAGTGATAATACTATTTAATCACATGTCTTCTGCAATTACTAATTACTATTTTTTTACATATCTATATTCTTTAGAAAATTGTAAAGTTATTAAATTTCGTTTATCGGATTTAGAACATAGCTTCGGATTTTAAAATGCAGGAATTAAGGCCTTTTTGTTTAATTTTATTTTTTTGTTTTCAGACAAGAAAAATTTGTCTAGGTTAAAACAACCATTGTATAAACTTAGGTTACATAAATTTATTAGGTTAATGTAACAGCATAATTACAGAACAAAGTGAAGTCCAATGTTCGAATTATTTCCAACAAGAAGTAGAAAGCTCCAAATATATATTGCTCCGATTTTCAAAATGTCTTTGAGATATATGCACATTCACAAAGAACAATTCAGTTTCGAGATTCCAAAACTTTTAAGTTGTATAAATTATAATTTTCCGTTTTTTTTTTTATGTTTCTCTATGTGATATATTAAATTTAATACATAAACATGTGCATATAATTAGTTTCAACAACAAAAAACGATATAAAATTTAAAACAAATTAAAGTGTTAGATAACAATGTTCAAAAGTTATAAACCTAAGTGTTTATTATAAGGAGGGAGAATTGTGATTTGACAACAACGAACAAATTATCCCATCTCAGATCGATCGTTATATCTGTATAAGTTGGAAAAATGTTGTCGGTCAAGTATCATAGTTATGGGTACTTTTTATTTAACATCTATTTTAGAAGAATCACAATGTTCTACATAGTATTGTTAGACAAATGTGGAGAGAGATTTAAGCAATAGATTGAGAAACCACTTAAGTGATTATATTTACACAAATATATAAAATCTATATGAGTAGAATTAGTGGAGAAATGTTTAGGCAAGATGAAAGGAGTCAAAGAAAGAAAGAGAGGTATAGGGAAGGTCTATATCTCGCAACAAAGGGGTAGGATATTGATTGGCAATAAAATGTTTGTCTGAATCCTACTTCATTTTTTTAAGATGTGTGTTCATTGCTTTTCCAGATTTTTTACTGTTTGGTTTCAGCTTGTGACCAATCTCAAGCATATATTCTTCTCTTATGGAAAATTATTTGGGGCAAAAAGCACCATCGATTGTCAAAGATTCCCTTAAATTATTTTCATGTGTTGGAGCAACATATTCATGATCCTTACCAAATTTTTACACTAACTGTGAATTAGGTTATGCAATTGTAATCTTTTTTTCTTGGTTCAACAAATTTTACATCATACGAATCCAAATGAAATAATCCACTCTACAATCACCGAGTGTTTTTAATAATAGTGACTTACATAACATACCTAATAAATTAGACTTTATGATTTCGTTGATGGACCATTTAAAAAGATTTTAGAAATAGGTTATGAACTATATTTCTATATTTATCGATGTAATTATTGACAAAAAAAATTTTTTATCTAGAATCCTATTATAATAATAGGATGTCTTGAGAAGATTTCATACAAAATCTTACATGAATTGTTGATGTTATTTGTTAATGCTAAGATCAATATTATAAATATATTGCATCAGTCTGAATCTTACATCAATTGTGAATCTAAGAAGAACTAGAATTAGATGGATTATTCAGATGAGTTATGTAAGGGAAGCATTTTAGATATGGTTCAGTTACACCCTACAACAAAACGGTGTGTTGGACCTTGAATGTGAAATGAAATAACAATAGAGGCAAGCATGTGGTTTTGATTGGAGGAGATGACGAAAGTTGTGTCATTTATGTGAGTGTTTGAGTGTGTGTAGAGAGAGAGATGGTCAAAGGCAAAAAATGAGATGTCAAATCAGAAAACAGTGAGTAAGAGAAGAGAGAGAAGAGAGAAGAAGAAAAAACTGTTGATACCATCAATCTTTGCTCCCAACATCTGCCCAACCCATCACACCCTTAGGGCTCCACTCTCTTCTCTTTTGTTTTTATATCAATCTTCTTCACATTACTTTGTGCCTCGCTTTATCTCTATCGAATCCTCATCTTCATTCATATACATACAACAATACATGGACTCATGACTGCATGCATACGTATGCAAGTACAACAACTATATGGAATATTCACTGTTTATCCATACCTTTATACATAATTGAAAATTAGGTCAATATCTATTGTATATGCCTAGTTCAAGAGATGATGATTATTTTGGTTCTACCATGAACATTAAAAACGCAAGTTTTCAGTTTCGTCATTAGGATAATATGGATTTGATATTTTCCCAAGTACAGTTAGTAGATTAGTAAAATAATATAGAAAGTATTAGATTTTGTGCTATGTATTAAGTTTATCGATATAACTTTTGATATAAAAAAATTAGAAGATAAAAATGGTTTAATGTTCATTCAAAGAGCAAATATGTCTCTCCACTAAGATAAAGGAGAATCAAAAGTAGCATATTGAAAAAGCTCTCTGCAGGAAGAAAAGCTTTTTCTTTAACTGTAATCTTAGTTACTCAATCATATCCAAATCAGATCTTCAATTCTTAACATTACCAACAAACTGATTATGACAAAACTGTAACTACAATAACAAGAGACAATAACTTGTAGTCCGGTAATTTCTTTTGTTTTTTGTTTTAAATAATATTTGGTCTTTACAAAAGAAGGAAAAAGAATAGAACATAAAGAATTTATTTACCTTAACAAAAAGTACGATTCATATGGTGCTTATTAATTCGAAAATTAGTCTGAACATAGGACAATATCAAAATGAAAACAACAGTTTTCTTTAAATTGAACAACAGTATAATATATATTATAATTATTTGTACGTTATTACTATACATATTAACAACTGTTTTGTAAAGAAGAAAATAACACAAGCAGTATATATAATATTTAAAATTTTCATTTTTAAGTAATAACCATTCAATAAAAATGTCATTATGACAATCAACACAAGATATATGGCAAAATATGCAAACAAAAATTAAAGTGTTGTAACTGTTGATTTTTGTAGCAACATTAGCATAATAAATAGAGAAAAAAAAAACAATGGACTTACTTAGTGGGTTTTGGACAGATTATTCTAATCTAGATGACATCTTAGGCATATTGACAACTTTTCTTGACTCGTTTGAATAAGTTCATAAGAATCAAAAAATTCTTGTTTTTTTTTGTAAAATCAAATAATTCTTGTTTTTATCTTTTGTTTTTACATTTCACATATAATAGATCCTAAGATTAAATGTATTAGATTATCTTTATAGACTATATATTGCCACCTGTATGAATTTTCAAACTACTTTTTGATAATATATATCTCACAATATTTAACAACAAATAAATGGGAAAGTATGATAATGCATAAACTGATACATGATCATCTTAATAAAGGTCTGCACTTGAGTAGTAATATTCTCTAGTGTCCATTCTCTCATTATTCTCCATGATGTCACTAGACAGTTAAGTATCTTAGTATTCCTCTAAAATAATTTAAAGATAACTTCACCAGAAAACAATTATCATTTCGGAATATAAAAACTTAGAATCTATTAAAATATTGAAATATTCATTATGATCTAGAATATAGTATATTTAGATAAATTCTTAACATAATGCATGCATAAATATATAGAATCTACTTTTCAGTATTTTACCATCGTAACCAATATTATTCATATGTTTATAATGATACATTTATATATATTAAAGAAATTAATGATGACAATAATATATACAAATAGGAACCGTGGACAATCTCATTAGTTAGAGTGCTGCATCGTCCTGTAACAAATTTAACTAGGAACTAGAGATACAATTTAAAATTTGTCCAAGTGATCTTGATTCATACTATTTTCTATGATCAATTAGATGATATATAGCTCTTTCTTAAAAAGTCCTACCTCCATCAAAACTTGGTCCATAGATTTAGGCATTCTCTAATAATTGATATATATACCGAATTACTAATTTATATAAACTATTTGGACTGCAATGATTCATGATCATTGTCTAATTGTTCTACCTCAGAAGCAGGCTCATCTTCTTCATCAAAACCATCAATACCATAAGCTCCATGGCCATTCCCAAAAGCCTTGATATGATCTTTGAGAGATCTTTTGTGCTTAAAATCAGATCCACAAATGCAATACCAAAGCTTACCACAATTCTTCTCATGTGTTCTCCAATCCCCTCGAACAGCAAAAGCTTTTCCACATTTCCTACACATAAAGGGTTTGATCCCATGTTTCCTCTTGTAATGTGTTTGAAGTGTTCTGAAGTCTTTAAGTGGCTTTGCTCTTGGATGGTCAATATTGTTACGACAACCTGGTGCACAGCAATAACATGGAAGTCTCAACATCCCTGTTGGCTGTGTTCCTCTTAGAGATTCAGGT
>JAKUCM010006930.1:0-26960 GCA_023374145.1 Lepidium sativum | reverse complement strand
AACATGAATGTCTCTTTCGTTCTCGACTCGAATAACTAGTTCACACCCACTTCGAAGAGTGATGGCGTTAGCGTGATATTTCTTGGGATTTTGCACTAATTTCCCAAGGAGTTGCCTAAGAGTTTTCACTATAGGGGAGGAATCTTGTTGACTCTTAACATAGATAAGTCTTGCATTATGTGTCTCGAGCTTACAATTACAATCGTTGTAAGATGAGGCAATCTTAGAATGTACGTCGGCGAATATATTAGTCAATTATGTAGTAAACATAACCATTGCTTCAACATATTGAATTCTTTTGTTTTACAACATCTTTCGAAAATTTCTGATAAGGAGGCATTAGCCTGAAAACATCCAAAATACGTATCTTTACCTTGATATTCGTCATTTGCTTTTCAAAAAGAGCCTTTATACCTTTATGTTATGCCTTGGTTAAACCTACTTGGAAAAAGGTAATTGAGGTTTAAAAGGATGAGGGACAAAGGGTTTAGGCTTCTCTTGTGTAGTTGTTCATTTTGGAGCCTGTGAGGGCAACACTCAAGATGGTGTATCTCGAGTGTCTTGCTCGAGTGTCACCTCTGGTGGCAGTTTCTTAATCTATTAAGCCTTATCTTGGCGAAGGTTATCCACCCAAACTTGAATGTCTCTTTCGTTATCGACTCGAATAACTAGTTCACACCCACTTCGAAGAGTGATGGCGTTAGCGTGATATTTCTTGGGATTTTGCACTAATTTCCCAAGGAGTTGCCCAACAGTTTTCACTATAGGGGAGGAATCTTGTTGACTCTTAACATAGATAAGTCTTGCATTATGTGTCTCGAGCTTACAATTACAATCGTTGTAAGATGAGGCAATCTTAGAATGTATGTCGGCGAATATATTAGTCAATTATGTGGTAAACATAACCATTGCATCAACCTATTGAATTCTTTGTTTTACAACATCTTTCGAAAATTTCAGATAAGGAGGCATTAGCCTGAAACATCCAAAATAAATATCTTTACCTCGATATTCGTCATTTGCTTGTCAAAAAGAGCATTATACCTTTATGTTACGCCTTTTTAAACCTACGTGGAAAAGGTAATGGAGGTTTAAAAGGATGAGGGACAAAGGGTTTAGGCTTCTCTTGTTTAGTTGTCTGTTTTGGAGCCTGTGAGGACAACACTCAAGATGGTGTATCTCGAGTGTCACCTCTGGTGGCAGTTTCTTAATCTATTAAGCCTTATCTTGGCGAAGGTTATCCACCCAAACTTGAATGTCTCTTTCGTTCACGACTCGAATAACTAGTTCACACCAACTTCGAAGAGTGATGGCGTTAGCGTGATATTTCTTGGGATTTTGCACTAATTTCCCAAGGAGTTGCCCAACAGTTTTCACTATAGGGGAGGAATCTTGTTGACTCTTAACATAGATAAGTCTTGCATTATGTGTCTCGAGCTTACAATTACAATCGTTGTAAGATGAGGCAATCTTAGAATGTATGTCGGCGAATATATTAGTCAATTATGTAGTAAACATAACCATTGCATCAACCTATTGAATTCTTTGTTTTACAACATCTTTCAAAAATTTCTGATAAGGTGGCATTAGCCTGAAAACATCCAAAATACGTATCTTTACCTCGATATCCGTCATTTTCTTGTCAAAAAGAGCCTTATACCTTTATGTTACGCCTTTTTAAACCTATGTGGAAAAGGTAATGGAGGTTTAAAAGGATGAGGGACAAAGGGTTTAAGCTTCTCTTGTTTAGTTGTTTGTTTTGGAGCCCGTGAGGACAAACACTCAAGGTGGTGTATCTCGAGTGTCACCTCTGGTGGCAGTTTCTTCATCTATTAAGCCTTATCTTGGCGAAGGTTATCCACCCAAACATGAATGTCTCTTTCGTTCTCGACTCGAATAACTAGTTCACACCCACTTCGAAGATTGATGGCGTTAGCGTGATATTTCTTGGGATTTTGCACTAATTTCCCAAGGAGTTGCCTAAGAGTTTTCACTATAGGGGAGGAATCTTGTTGACTCTTAACATAGATAAGTCTTGCATTATGTGTCTCGAGCTTACAATTACAATCGTTGTAAGATGAGGCAATCTTAGAATGTACGTCGGCGAATATATTAGTCAATTATGTAGTAAACATAACCATTGCTTCAACCTATTGAATTCTTTGTTTTACAACATCTTTCGAAAATTTCTGATAAGGAGGCGTTAGCCTGAAAACATCCAAAATACGTATCTTTACCTTGATATTCGTCATTTGCTTTTCAAAAAGAGCCTTATACCTTTATGTTATGCCTTGTTAAACCTACTTGGAAAAGGTAATTGAGGTTTAAAAGGATGAGGGACAAAGGGTTTAGGCTTCTCTTGTGTAGTTGTTCATTTTGGAGCCTGTGAGGACAACACTCAAGATGGTGTATCTCGAGTGTCTTGCTCGAGTGTCACCTCTGGTGGCAGTTTCTTAATCTATTAAGCCTTATCTTGGTGAAGGTTATCCACCCAAACTTGAATGTCTCTTTCGTTATCGACTCGAATAACTAGTTCACACCCACTTCGAAGAGTGATGGCGTTAGCGTGATATTTCTTGGGATTTTGCACTAATTTCCCAAGGAGTTGCCCAACAGTTTTCACTATAGCGGAGGAATCTTGTTGACTCTTAACATAGATAAGTCTTGCATTATGTGTCTCGAGCTTACAATTACAATCGTTGTAAGATGAGGCAATCTTAGAATGTATGTCGGCGAATATATTAGTCAATTATGTGGTAAACATAACCATTGCATCAACCTATTGAATTCTTTGTTTTACAACATCTTTCAAAAATTTCTGATAAGGAGGCATTAGCCTGAAAACATCCAAAATAAATATCTTTACCTCGATATTCGTCATTTGCTTGTCAAAAAGAGCATTATACCTTTATGTTACGCCTTTTTAAACCTACATGGAAAAGGTAATGGAGGTTTAAAAGGATGAGGGACAAAGGGTTTAGGCTTCTCTTGTTTAGTTGTCTGTTTTGGAGCCTGTGAGGACAACACTCAAGATGGTGTATCTCGAGTGTCACCTCTGGTGGCAGTTTCTTATTCTATTAAGCCTTATCTTGGCGAAGGTTATCCACCCAAACTTGAATGTCTCCTTTCGTTCACGACTCGAATAACTAGTTCACACCAACTTCGAAGAGTGATGGCGTTAGCGTGATATTTCTTGGGATTTTGCACTAATTTCCCAAGGAGTTGCGCAACAGTTTTCACAATAGGGGAGGGAATCTTGTTGACTCTTAACATAGATAAGTCTTGCATTATGTGTCTCGAGCTTACAATTACAATCGTTGTAAGATGAGGGCAATCTTAGAATGTATGTCGGCGAATATATTAGTCCAATTATGTAGTAAACATAACCATTGCATCAACCTATTGAATTCTTTGTTTTACAACATCTTTCAAAAATTTCTGATAAGGTGGCATTAGCCTGAAAACATCCAAAATACGTATCTTTACCTCGATATCCGTCATTTGCTTGTCAAAAAGAGCCTTATACCTTTATGTTACGCCTTTTTAAACCTACGTGGAAAAGGTAATGGAGGTTTAAAAAGATGAGGGACAAAGGGTTTAAGCTTCTCTTGTTTAGTTGTCTGTTTTTGGAGCCCGTGAGGACAACACTCAAGATGGTGTATCTCGAGTGTCACCTCTGGTGGCAGTTTCTTCATCTATTAAGCCTTATCTTGGCGAAGGTTATCCACCCAAACATGAATGTCTCTTTCGTTCTCGACTCGAATAACTAGTTCACACCCACTTCGAAGAGTGATGGCGTTAGCGTGATATTTCTGGGATTTTGCACTAATTTCCCAAGGAGTTGCCCAAGAGTTTTCACTATAGGGGAGGAATCTTGTTGACTCTTAATATAGATAAGTCTTGCATTATGTGTCTCGAGTTTACAATTACAATCGTTGTAAGATGAGGCAATCTTAGAATGTACGTCGGCGAATATATTAGTCAATTATGTAGTAAACGTGGCTTTTTCGCCAATGTGGACACTTGAGAGCTTCAGCCACAGTCTTTGGTATCTTGTCTAGGAGGACATAAACTGTGGCGGTGAGGTTCAACTTTTGAACAGGTTTCTTTAGCCGGTTACTCTTGCGTAGAGGTGGCGGTTGATGGAGGACTTCATCCTCTAAAGGTGGAGACGGCTGAGATGAATCCCGTGAGGGTGAAGATGCAGGTGCGGTGACAGGAGGTAGTGGTGACGTGGACGGTGAAGCTGCAGACGACGGTGTGGGAGAGAAGTGGAGTAATCAGTTTCGGAGGGTCCGTGGCATTGGGAGAATCTGACATAGGAGGTGCAGATGATGGAGGTGTGTGTGGTGTAGTGATCGGCAATGAGAGTAGTGGCGGAAGAACCGTAACCATTTGCGGAGAGGATGTAGCGACAATGTCATGCGAGAGTGGGGAGGCGTCAAGAAATGTTGAGACCGAGAATGGAAAAACTGTTTCATGAAAGAGAACATGACGAGAAGTATATATGCATGAAGTATTCCTATCTAGACAAAAATAAGCATGTGAGTGGAAGAGTAACCAATAAAAACACATGGTGTGGATCGAGCATATAATTTATGAGAGGTATACAATTTTAGCCAAGGAAAACATAAGCACCCAAAAACTCGAAGATTTTGATAATTTGAATTTGTACCATACAACCGATATAACGGTGTTTGAAAATCAAGGGGCTGTGATGGCATTCGATTAATTAAATAGACAGCCATACCAAAAGCATACGTCCAATAAGACCTAGGTATCGATGCATGAGACATAAGGGCTAGACCGGTTTCGATAATTTGTCGATGTCGTCTTTCAGCAATCTCATTATGTTCAGGCATGTGAGGTGGGCTAGTCAAATGAGATATACCATGACTTGAGAGGAAAGTCTGTAGACCAATAAATTCACCCCCGTTGTCAGTATATAAAGTTCTTAATTTTGTTTGACATCTATTTTCCACTAAACTTTTAAACGTAGTAAAAACATTGAAAACTTGAGATTTTTGTTTTAAAGAATACAACCTAGTGTACCTAGTAAAATAATCAACAAATATCACATAATACTTAAAACCATCAATAGAATCAAGACGTGATGTCCACACATCAGAGAAAACAATAGCTAACAGTGAAGTAGATTTAAGAGAAGAAGTAGTAAATGGCAACTTGTACATTTTATTAATAGAGCAAGCAGTGCAAGGGATGAGCAAGTAAAACATTGTTCGATATAGGTAAATGAAATGTAGAAACAAGTTTTTGAAGAATAGGTAAAGCTGGATGTCCAAGGGCGGAGAGTGCCAATCAGACATAGAGACTTTAACGGTGGAAGCAAACGCTAGAGACGGTGCTTGAGATGCACAATGTGGCCACTCATAGGTACCGTCTTTAGGTTTTGCCTTCCAAGCGAAGAGCTCCCGTTTGTAAATCCCGAACCTGAAAGTAAGTGGGTGTAAAAGTGACAGCTACACCATTAGTATTACATAATTGAAAGACCAAAATGAGAATTTTATCAAGTGAAGGAACACATAAAACATTTTTAAAATGAAAAGGACGAGTGTAAGATGAGAGAGAAAAAGAACCATCATGTGTAATAGGCAAGGCTGAACCATCGCCAAGGTGTATATCATCACCACCACCGTATGGATGATGAGTGGCAAGATTACTCAGGTCCGCCGTCATGTGATGCGAAGCTCCATAATCAATTAACCAAGTAGACGAGTCCGATAGCATCGCAACATTAGCTCGTGGAGTGGATTGTTGTTGCCAAGACTGAACCATGGAGGATATTGTGATGAAAGGTATTGCTGAACCGGTGGTATTGTCCATTGTTGTGATTACCCTTGACCACCCACCACTCGAAACTCCAGACTGAACTTGGCACTATGCCCCTTGCACGCCACAAGCTTGGCACTTGCCATTGTATGGGTCTATGAACACGCTGTTGAGAAGTGTTGTTGTTGTAGTTGTTGTAGCGCGGGTACGAGTTTTGTTATTGGTGTTGCGGTTCTGATTGGTGTTGTTAGGACGTTGTTGTTGGCAAGATCGAGTGTCCATAGCATTAGCAACAACATGAGCAACAGAGGAAGACTCACTGCAAAGTAACATTGCTTCACGGTTGAGAAGTCGTTCATAGAGCTCGATGTATGGGATGGGATTGTCACGGGCCACTGATCGCATCAATCTCTAGTTTGTACTCTTCACCCAAACCTGCAAGAATCTGTTCAATAAAATCTTCTGCATCAAGTGGTTTCCCAAGAAGTGCTAAATCATCAGATTTAGCTTTCATAAGATGTAGGTATTTAGTGATTGTTTTTGTTCCTTTGACACATGTGTGAAGTTGATGTTTGAGTTGACGGATGTGGCCACGAGTAGGTTTATCAAACGCTTCTGCTAGGCTATCCCAGATTTCACGAGTGGTAGTGGTTGTGGACAAGAGAGGTTGGACTTGTGGAGATAACACACCAAGCAGAGCACTGTAAAGAAGACAATCTTGTCTACGCCATGGAGTAAAAGCAGGATTTCGAGTCTGCACACCATTAACGCTCACAGTAGATGATGGAATTGATGCAGAACCATCGATGAATGGATGAAGTTCATGACCTTCAAGGAACGAACAAACTTGGCTTCTCCACATGAGGTAGTTGCTTGATGTGAGCTTAGTTATATGTGACATATTCACAGATAACAAAGTCGATTGTGGATTTTGAACATTAAAAACAGATGTGGGAACAATAATTGAATCAGAAGAAGCCATAGAATAGAATAAAATAGAAAAGAGCAATAAAACAGAGAGAAGCTATAAGAGAAGAGAAGAAACATATATGAGAAGAGCGGAGAAAGGGATCAGAGGCTAGGTTAACCTAAATTTGGCTCTGATACTATATTAAATATTAGAGAATTTGTTAATATTATTATTGAGTATCGTTTAGAATATATACACATATTATGATTGTAGAATAGGAAAGTGAATACGTCAAGACAATTAACTGAATTGTTTTTGACCGTTGGTGAGAGTTGTTTCCATACTCTAACACTCACAACGTCATCACTCATCAAACATAACAGAAGCAATAATCGTACATGACCGTACTCAAAGGATCAACGATGCAGGAAATTAGGTTACAACTAGATGAATCCAAATGTCACATCCCTTATCTTGGGCTAGGCTTGAAAACGAATAGGAAACAGGCCGCCATTTTAAAACACGATTCTCCTACAAATACAACCATCGAATTCGGATCCGGAAGCTTATTTGTAGACTACAGCTTTGAAGCTTTCCAACAATATTTTAGATAATTTACTGGTTCCTTCTGGATAGCTAGAAAACTCTTTTTATTATTTTATTTTCGGTAAGATCCATAAAAATCTGTTTTCGGGAAAAAGACTAACCTTTATACAACTCCAAATGAGACGGTATTTTTTTCTACGTTTATATCTTAAGGTTGAGAAGGTACCTCTGCGGTTATATTTTGTTTGCTTGCACACTAGTCTCTTATTACTTTGACTTTATACTTTTTTGCTACTATTGACATCCTAGACACAAGCACCTTCATACTTCCATCTTAGGTAGATTTGACCTAACGGGAAATTCGTAATGTTGCTACCATCATTTTTTAAGGTTCGAAACCCTTTAATATATATACTTGTTTTGATTGTTTGTGAACATTTTCTGACTGAAAAAAATATTTGCGATTGCTTTTTCTTCATTAATTACCAGTAAGATCTACTAGACGAATGGAGAAAAACCAGCCATCTTCAATCACCAACACACCTTTTGTACACAAACTAAAAAGAATTAATGAGTTAAGCTTTGTTTTTTACAATCGTTAGTGACAATAACCAGCGACAACGATCAAATCATGTTCTTTTGGCAATCGCTTGTTCAACGATTGGTCGCACTGATTAGTCGCCAACAACTAATAACCATTTTTTAGATTGCTGGAAACTCTGGCAAGCAATAGCAGCGATTAGTCGCTAGCGACCAATGACTGTCGAAAAAACTTCGCATCGACCATTTTTTATTTTCTTAAAAATAAATAAAAATCAATATATAGAAACAACAAAAATGTGTTAATTTAAAAAAATTAATATAAACAAAATTTCAAATTTGTAAAAATTGCATTTTAATTTGATAGTTACTAATAAATTGGTATAAATATCCATATCTAATATATATATATATACATATATATAAAATAAATTAATAAAATTAATATACATATATATATATTTATATATAAACTTATAAATTAATAAATTAAATTATATATTTTTAGAACATATAATCTAAGAAGTTCAAAAAATAAATAAAAATATATTGTTCTGATTATTAACATTAAAATTATAATATATAATTTATTTTTGTTATCAATTTACTTTAGTTTTAGTCTGGTTATTATATTTTATATTATATATTTATATTTTCAGTTTTCTTTTATTTTATAAGTTAAGAAAAGGAAAATTGATAGATGCGACTGTTTTTTGTCTCTGTTGGTGTAATAGTGATCAGTCGCACATCGACTGCAAAAGAAACAAGAAAGGAATAAATTATTTTGCGAGCTTTTTTACCCTTTTGCGAGTAGTGACGAAAATTAGACTGAACGAATAAGGTATTCGAGGGAACTTGTCAATTTCCTTCCATCCTTGTCGTTTTCCTACACAGTACAACATTTTTATATATATAATTTAGGAGTTTATAAACTTTATGGAAAAGGTATGAATTATCCTTTTAAAGAAAAACAGAAAAAGTAAAGTCCACTCCCTAGATCTAGATACCAAAATTGTTAGCAGGATCGTCATAACCACCGGACTGAAAGAACTCAACAAATCTATTTTATTTCTTATTTTGTTTCTTATTTCCCCAACATCTTGAAAGCCTATTTGATACAAATTTTAATATCCCCTACAATAAAAAATACAAATATGAACATCTTTTTTATAACTGACACAAATTAATATTAATTATTGATAAAATTAGTTGGGAAATATCCCACACAAAAAACCACCAAAATGGTAATCACTTGCATTTTAAATTTAAACATTTTTACATCCATAACAGACGTCTACTATGACTAATTTGATGATTTAAACCTCTAAAATAACCTTACGAGCCCACAAAACCTTTTTTTGAATATAATTATTCCTAAACTGTTAAACTAAAAATTATCATTATTGTCTATTATAAAAGTTTAAATTTCTTAAGATAAAAATAAATAAAAGAATTCAAATTCCATTAAAAATTCAAAAAATTTTGAATAACCAAAATAAAAAATTGTTGTTATAAGGATTTTGTTTTTTGAAGTACATGTAGTAAAAATATCCATAGTCAAATATTAAAAAATACATGTAGTGAAAAAGGTTTATTAAAATAATTTTCCTACATATTTTTCATATTTTATTATGAATGTTTTAAAAAATATAAACTCTTACAATAATAATTTTCGATATTTGTTTTTTGTATATTTAAGTTGATTTTTATTAAAATTTTTGAAATTATTTTAATTTTTTAAATTTGAAATTTTACAAAATACATATATTATTGATTATTTTTGAGTTTAATTTTTAAGGATTTACTTTTTATAATTTATAAATTTTTTATTTATACAAAATTTGGATGTTTTTAATAGTTTTCAGAAATAATTTTTTACTTAACAAAAGTTTTGTGGGTTTAGATACAAAAATGTTATTTTGGGTATTTAAATCTTCAAACTAGCCATATTGACCCTTTAATTTTGGGAATAAAACGTTTAAGTTTAAAGTAGAAATGGGTTACCACTTTGAAGGTTTTGTATGGGATATTCACAAATTAAATGCATCAATTATTTGATTGTTTTTGACATGTGTTTATTGAGATTTTTAGAGATGTGTTTATATTTTGAATATTGTTTTTAAGATATTGTTTTAGAAATCTAATACCCAAACCAAAACAACTAGAATCTGAATAACCGAACCCGACAAACTAACCTTAATAGATACTAAATCTAGGTATTTGAAAAAACTAAAGCAAATATAAACTTGCACCAAATCAAGAACCAAATATATAAAATTTTGAATTTTTATATAAAATACCACTCAACCTATACTGAACAAACTCTGTCCAAAAAATAATAAAGATCTTCAATCAAAAGAATAAAAATATCTGATTAGAGGAATCAAACCCGACAAATTCCAAAATGGATCCTAAATATATGTGCGTAATCCGAATTGGAACCGAATAAAACTGAATTTGTATCCGATAGTTTTTGATTAAATTTAATCTTTATTAATTTTAGATGTTTATATACAAAATTATAACAAAACTCACATGATTTGTTTTATTTTTAAACATGTGTTATTATTTTGGAATATTATTTTAGAGGCCTAAATCCAAACTAAGATCAATATGACTAGATTAATCTAACTCAAACCAAGCCTCATAAAATATCTAAATGGGGTGTTAAATCTATATACCCCAAAAATGGAACCCAAACTCGAACCGTAATAGTTAACCAGAAATGTAACTGGTATATTTTTTGTTATTTTAGTTTTTTAAATTATTTCTATTAATTTTTTGTTTATTCATAATTTTGTATATAAAAAATTGTCACAAACCCCTATCTTTATACCTATTACGGTTCGAGTTTTCCTAATTAAAATAACAGCCATATTGACCGTCATTATATAAGATGACGGTATAGGTTGTGGTTTAATATATAAAATGATTTGAGTCATTATTTTTTAGAGTCATGATATATAAATGATATTAATTGTGGTTGTATCACTACAAGAAATATATATATGAAAACCGACGGCAATTCCGAGGGGCAAATTACCGTCGGATAAGAACCGACGAACTCCTGACAAAAAAGAAAGGAAATATGTGATCTATCGAACGCCATCAGCAACTTAGCCCAATCGGTTATAACACCGACGAAATTACATTGATTTTTAATTAGGAAAAAATGATATAAATATAGACTCGTCGGTTACGGGAACCGACGTGCAGGGAAGTGGTTAAAATATGTGTTGCATGAGATTTCACTATTTATAACCAAAAATTAGGTGGGCATGGAAAGCTATCAGACTCCATTGGTAATTTCCTCTATATAAATTTTCGAGTTTCTTTTCTCTCCCTCATACTCTCTTTTGTTAATATAAAGATATAAAATGTCGAACTTGAATTTTCGTTCTTGGATGGACGGTCCACGTATCGATGAAACAACGAGAGAATTAACGGGAAGAATATGATGCTAGGTTGAAAAGTTTCATGGAATTTGCGGCGTATCAAAGTTTACCCCTCGAAACGTGGTAATATGTATTGTCCGTGTATAAAATGCCAGAATATGAAATATATCTTTGTTAAAAATGTATGCAGTCATATTTACTGTATATGTTTTTTCCCGAGTCTTTCGTTGGTTTTCCGTCGGAAACACGGTCAAAACCCACGACTTATGACAGATTCTGTCGTAAGATTTGCATGTGTTTTCTTATAGAGTACCAATCAACAACTAATGTAAACAAATAAAAGCAATGATATAATATACTTCTAGTGACCTACTCCTTCGTAGTATTTGTGAGAGTTATATTCGCATATTATGAAAACCACATGAAGGTACATCAAGTAGGTTCAGTCCATTCGATTGTGTGCATTTTCAGTTTCAGAATTTTTTCATCATCTTTGTTACTTGGGGAAAGAATACTTAAAGATATGTATTATTACAAGGTTTACTACAGTATGGAAAATGCAATCGGAAAAGATAACAAGGAAAATGCAAAAAGAAAAGAAAACATTGCACAATCATGTGTGGTCGATATTTTATCAGAAGTTTTTCAGCAACGTTAGCAACATCAATTACATAATGTTGCATTTTGCAGATCCAGTGAGCCTCTCTCTCACCAGACGTAACTGTGCTGTTGCATTGTCTTTTAGCATTTTCGCAATCTAACAATTAAGCACAGTATATTAGAATAAAGCATCCGGTGAAGCATAATTATTTCTGTACGTAAAGTTTATATATACAAATTTACCGCTGCTGACATCATTTTCAGTTTCTCTTCATACTCCAATTGAGACTTCTGCTTCATTAAAGCTTGTTCTGCTGGTGAAAGATTTAGAGATTCAATCTGCATTTCTTTTGCATTGAGCTTATGACTTTCTTCCTGAGAAACATATATAAGGAATTTCTTGAAATAGTTTTGTAAGGAGAACCGGAGAGCAAGAGCAAAGTTTGACGATAAATTGTTATGTAATGTTATTGACAATTATTCGTTACAAGAAGACTAGCGGCCAAGAAGCAGATAATCCAGTTGGTTTGTCCTTGATCTAGTTTGGTACCATGCCGTGAGTTCGAATCCCACTTAGCTCTAATTGAAAACTTTGGCTATGTATGGCATATTGTCAATCAAATTATCATAGACAAAAAAAGTAAAAAAGACTAGAGATGAGAATGGTTGTTTCACGAATTTTGATTCAAACGCACCTTTAGAGCACGGAGCATTGCATCGGTATATGGTTGTCCTCCAGTTTTAATTGCAACATCATTAATGAGGCCCAGAAGCTCCTTAAGCTGCTCGGCCTTTTTGTCTTCATCACTAGTCTTATTATCTAACAACATCTTTCTTCCACCACAGAGTTTGAGCACTCCCTAAAATTCACAACAAGAGCAATTTCAAATCAAAAATAAAAATAATCGCCTCATTGATAAAGAACAACAGTAAACAAAAAGGTAAACTTACCTTCAGATACTCAGGGCAATCATCACCCCAAAAAATCGTCCAACGTCATTTCATCCGCTGCTAAATCATCACCTCCGGTGAATACAACAATGAAATAATCAAGGATTTTGTTCTCAAATATGCTCTGCAACGCATTAAGTGTGGCCTCTTCCTCCTGTGTAATCCGATTCTTAACCGATAAAACTAATAGCACAGCATGTATTCCTTCTTTCGTCATAGTTAAGCACCTTACTATTTCCTCACTGATATGGCCAGCAGACAAAGATAAGTCGAATAAACCTACATCACATTAAAGTCAAGACTGAGATTAATTAAACTTTGCTATTGGCAAAGGTTCTACACTACTCATTTTTAGAATGCTAGGTTTGGTTCGAACGAAATACCAGGAGTGTCAATTCACATTGATGACGGAGGCCATCTGGTATTGAAGCCGTAAACATCTTACATATTCTGGTAACACCTCCCGCCTGTCTCCTGGATTTGAAGAATTCATGACGGAGGAGAGTATTCCGGTAGCACTTTTTCCATTGCCAGTACGTCCTACTAGAACTACGTTGACAGACTCGAAGGGAAGTTTCTGATCAGTCATATTTCAATAACCAGCAAATCTTTTCTACAAACCCAAAAAAAATAGTGAGTTAATTCATATTTGAGAAGAATAAAGAACTTGATTGGCAGACTATACCAAATAATAAAAATCTGGCGAGCTTTCTTTTATATACACTTTTATGAGAAAAGAAGAATATAAGACTGAATGAGTAAGTTATTCCACCGAACTAGTCAAGTTTCTCCCTTCTTTATCATTTCCCTACACACCTACAACTTGGTCTCGTCTTCTTGTTCGATCCAGTGGCCGAATAAGGTCGAAATCTTTAGATGTTTACCTTGAAATTTCTACCTATAATGGTGACATAATTTGTAATTATATGTTGGAACTTAATGTTTCTTTGTATTTATTTATAGTTTATTTAGTTTGCAATTTAATAATAAGAAATAAGAAAAATATATCTTATAATATTTTAATCATAAAGCCAAATACAAATTGTATTACTTGAATTTATCCTTAAATATTGTATTACAGGTAAAAACTTAATCTGAGACTCCAAATTAAGTATCTCAAAATGTTATTTTGATATGTAGAGTGTCCATTTAAGGAAACAATTATTCACTATAGCTTTTTGATTGCATAGTTAATACTTAATTATACAGTCTAAATTTTTTTTTGTCAAAATATGATTATAATTCCACACACCTTGATTGAAACGATATTGAAGAGAATGTTATATAACATCTCAATTCATCAACGTAATTCGTGTAAACACTTTACGCCATTATTAAGACAAGTTGATGAATTGAGATGCCATGGGAATGTACGTAGTTACATCGTTGACCCACGATACATATGTTTTCAAGCCTTCAGTGATGCTTCTAAAGATGTAGGTACGTGTTTGTGGCTGTAGTGGTTTTGTTCATACAGGAAATTTCATAGTGGATAAATTGCGGAAATTCATTTTATTAATTTTCCTTTATATAATTTGATACATACGGCCCTGGATTCCATCGATGTAAGTACGTCGCTGTAGCAAGCTGTTTAGATTACGTAATACTGGAAACGTCATAGCGGAAATCCTTACATGTTACCTTGAATTTTCTACATATATGTAATGGTGACATAATTTGTAATTTTCTAAAAAAGAATTTTAAAATAACAATAATTTGCCAAAAAAAGTAAAACAACCAAAAACATATAAAGCTTAATATTAGAAAGTTTAAAAACTGTGTAAAAAACCTTCATAACTTTTTTTTAAAAATGTGCAAAAGACTTTAAAATGCCACAATTTACACACACAAAAAAAAACCAACACACATCAAAAAAAGATATCAACATAACCACAGTTTGAAAAAAAACTCCAAATAAATATGTCCAATACTATGATGTGCAAATTAATATTACGAAATCTAACATGAATGCAATATAACTTTGGGTTATGATGATGTTAAATTCTTGCTGTTATTTGTAATTTCTGCAAAAATTTTTTTATTAAAACTAAGTGCAAGTTGATGAAACTTAAGTAAAACCGAGCTCACATTTCTCAAACCAGTACATAACCTAAGGTGTATGTTCCTTCCCTTGGATGGAAAACTCAGATATTCTGATTGAAAATGCTTTCATGTTTTGACATCTGAAAGATGTGCAGTTTCTCTATATGAAGTATGTTATACATGACATCTTAGTGCATTCAGTATTCGCTTCGACTGATATAATCTTCTCAACCTCTCCGCTAATAGAAAATACCAAATCTATTTATATGGAACTCAAAATATATCACCACTATCCTGAAACGACGGTTTACAATAAAAGCAACATTGAAATGTATTTAAATTCTTTCTCTATTAGATCATACAAATATCATTCCACACGTTTATCATGTTATACAACAATCCAAGTCCAACAACTCATGGTTTAGCCGTCGGAATTTTAGATGATTTCTAATGATGCATGAGGTCTATTATAAACCCTTAATTGTCCTGTTTGTATTAGGTTTAGCACAATGATTAATAGTAAAAATGAGTGATTACAAAAGTGACGAGGTCAAAAACTCCAAATAAATATGTCCAATACTATGATGTGCAAATTAATATTACGAAATGTAAAATGAATGCAATATAACTTTGGGTTATGATGATGTTAAATTCTTGCTTTTTATTAAAATTAAGTGCAAGTTGATGAAACTTAAGTAAAACCGAGCTCACATTTCTCAAACCAGTACATACCTAAGGTGTATGTTCCTTCCTTTGGATGGAAAACTCAGATATTCTGATTGAATATGCTTTCATATTTTGGCATCTGAAAGATGTGCAGATTCTCTATATGAAGTATGTTATGCATGACATCTTAATGCATCCAGTATTCGCTTCGATTGATATAATTTTTGCAACCTCTCCGCTAATAGAAAATACCAAATCTATTTATATGGAACTCAAAATATATCACCACTATCTTGAAACGACGGTTTACAATAAAAGCAACATGAAATGTATTTAAATTCTTTATCTAATAGATCATACAAATATCGTTCCACACGTGTATCATGTGATACAACAATCCAAGTCCAACAACCCATGGTTTAGGCGTTGGAATTTTAGATGATTTCTAATGATGCATGAGGTCTATCATAAACCCCTCGATCGTCCTGTTTGTACTAGGTTTAACACAATGATTAATTGGAATAATGAGGTAGAAGATTATGTTTATTAATAGTAAAAATGAGTGATTACAAAAGTGACGAGGTCAAAAACTTGTTTCCAAATATTATTGCTAAAAGCTTATATTTTGAGTGGGGCAGAAACGCTCTCCTTGCCCACTCAGCTGATTCCTTCTCACCTTTTATAGAGGGACTTCTTATAGGGTTTCTCCCTCCTGTGTTGAGTGTGCAGCTGATGGACAAGGCCTATTAGGCAAGAATGTATGTCATAGATGAAGCCCACGAGCTGAGGATGTATATCAAGAGAGATGCCCACATGAACTACTCATTAATGGATCTTTAGTGGGCCAGGGGGACACATGTCCACCCCTAACAATATCCCCCCTCCAAATTTGGTGACGAGGAAGGAGTCGCCAAATTTTCATGAGAAGCTTGTGGCACACATGGATCCACTATGCCAAGTGGTGTTCCTTTATTGGATACGGCTGAGGCTGCATTTTTTGAGGCGTTTGTCCGAGGAAAGGACTGCTGAGGAGAGTTTTGAAATGGTGTCGAGGCCGTTGAGCTTGTCGGGCACGGTGGATAAGACAAAGACGAGGTCAGTGTTGTCGAGGCCAATTTTTTTGTGGTTCCTCTATTGATGAAACCGAATTAGATATTATATGAAATGGATGATGAATTTCCTAAGAGTAGCTTTTAAGGTGGTGGTGAGGCAAATATCAACGAGGTCGAGATTCGCAAAAGGAATGATGGTGGAGCCGAGGAGATTGGTGTCAATTATAGTGAGGCTGACGAGGCTCGCATTAATAGTTCGATGTTGAGGAGGGCATAGGCAGATATGGTAATGTGAACTAAGGTATAAACGTTAACGAGGTCGGGGAGGCCCAAGTTGATGAAGCCGAGAAAAGTTTTGGCCATGGTGTCAATGTCGACGAGGATGGGATACTAGAGTTGAAGAGGTTGATAGGGACACTATTTAATGATGATATTGTTTAGGCCAAGGAGACATGAGGCTGATAAGGCGCTGGTCAAACTGGTGATGTCGACCAGGCCAGGGAGACTCAGATTGATGAGACCGAGTTGGGTGCTGGTCAAACTCATGATGTCGCCCAGGCCAGAGAGACTCGAGTTAACGAGGTCAAGTGGGGTGCTGGTCAAACTGATGATGATGACCAGGCAAGGGAGACTAGAGTTGACGAGGCTGAAAGGAGCGCTGGTTAAATTGATGATGTCGACCAGGTCAGGGAGAGTAGGATTGATAAGGCCGAAATAGGCGCTGGTCAAACTGATTATTTCGACTATAACCTTTCTAGAGAACTTCTACGATGACATCGACTGTATGTAGCAACTTAGCGCGCATCGGTGGCTAGACATTCATACAGACAGGTTAGATATATAACTTGGGGAGAGTAAGAGAAAATTTGAGAGTGTTCCCTTGCCTCCCAATTTTTTTTTTAACGTAAGGCTAGGTCTTGAATTATGGTGTCGTCGTGTAGCGTCAAGGCGAGGATAAGGCGAGATAAAAGAATGTCGGGTTACACAAAAGAGTTTGCAAATGAGTTGTTGATACGAGACCATGAGGACGAGGGGATTATTCCGCTAGGGGACACTTGGGTGGAGGTCGGTGGCGCTCTGTTTGACGAGGTCGATGTTTCTGGAGATCAAGTATTGATCTTGTCGTCTCAACAGTTGGCTATGCTGCGGTAACAATTTTGATGGCCAAGGTCTGACCTCGTCTCTTCAATTGTTTTGTGTTATTTATTTTGTTTTGAGCGTGCTGATTGCGTCCTTTTGTTTTTTGTAGTTGTTCAACACTGTCAACCTCATCTGAGAGAGATATGAAGACCGTTTAGCCGAGCAGGGAGGGGTGGGAAGACTAAAGCGAGATGTGTCCAAGTAGCGTAAGCGGGCAAATGAGTACAAGATGAAGGTTTTTAAGGAAGGCAGAGAGCTGGCTTGGGAGAGAATAGCTTAGTTGGCGCTCGAAGCTGATGTGGCAAGGCTACACAGGAGGTTTGACGAGGCCGAGGAGAAAGTTTCCAGGCATCTCATGATATACGAGGATGGCTTGGACAAGATGGAAGTTGTATGGAACATGCTCATCATGCCAGCGAGAGAGATGTATATTAAAAAAGCTTCGCGTATCGGCAAGTATATTTGTGCGACGCATGAAGTTGATGAACCTCGTCTGAAGTTGGTTCAGGTGGAAGGCACTCTCGAAATCTTGTCGTATTATGAAGGATAAGATGATACTAGTCGTTTCGGATCGTGTCTTTGCAAAATTGGAGAAGGATAAGGAAGCGTATGGGGCACAAGTCGAAGCCGTAAACCTGCCTATTATTCATGCTGAGGCATGTGTCTTTTGGTTGCGCCCGAGGAGGATATCACATTGATTGAGCTAAAGCAGATGCATAATGTTAGTTTTCTTGAAGTGTTGTCTGGCTTGGGCGAGGATTCGGCAAAGAGAGGTCCCTGTGCGGAGGAAGACACGGTCTGGGTCACTGATACCGGTTCGTGGTTAATTACGTGGAGTAGTTAAGCTTTGTTGTTGTTTTGGGTTGGCTTGTTTTGTTTTTATGAGGTTGACCCTAGTAGGATGACTTGTTTCTTTTCCTTGTTGTTTTTTTTGGATTTGGCCATGACAATCATGCGGATTAATGTAGGACTTGTTAAAATGAATTGAATTCATTGTTTGTGCTCGGTACCTTTTTCTGGGCGGAAATGGTATTCGGCTTATCCATAGGTGTCGAGGTGAGTATCCTGCTCGGCTTAGGCATATTAGGTGCGAAAACTATGGTTTGGCCTACCCTATCACGCATATGCAAACGGTGTGTTAGGCTTAGACATTTTTAAGAACGAAGTTATGGTCCGATTTACCATGTTTTACCAAATCGAGAATTGAGCTCGACTTTTACTTAGACATTTTAGGAGCGAAACTACGGTCTGGCTTACCCTGTCTGGCATATGCGAGAACTAGGCTTGGCTTTTATTTAGGCATTTTAAGAGCGCAACTACGGTATGGTTTACCCTCTTTACCAATGCGAGAACTGGGCTTGATTTTTACTTAGGCATTTTAGGAGCGGAACTACGGTCCGGCTTACCCTGTCTTGCCAATGTGAGATTTTGGCTAGGACGTTGCTAGATGCCAAAGTCATGAGGTGAGGTCATGTCAAGTGAGAAGTGACAAGGTGAAAGTTTATCTAGTCAATTATTGAGTTGCAATGACGAGATGAAGTTACGTCATCGTCATGATGATGAATACAAGGTCAACGAGGTGATGCCATGCTATTACTCGTTAAGATGATGACGAAGAGGTGACATAGACGTGGACGGGGAGACATAAAAAGGTGGCAACCGCTCTCTTTTCTAACTTGTTGTTCCCCTTTCTTTTAAGTTTTCCTGGTCGGGTCATTGGGAGCTGCGGCGACATTGGTGCAATATCCGAAGAACTCGGTGATTCACTTACCTCGGATTGGCTCTGATCATCACCCCATCCTTGTTTGTTTTGAGAAGCCTTTTCCTTTAGGCATATTCACAATCTCTAGAAGCCGTGACATTTTCACAGAAGAGCACCATATACAGAAGCAAAGAAGAGGAGGTCGACTGATCAGTAGAGGATTAATACCATGATTAATCATTTGATCAGCGGAGCCTACGAATGAATGGGAGATTCGGGGAAGTATATTAGTTTTCAATTTAAGAAAGAGGCATAATTTTTACAAATGAACAGTTACAAGATAAATTTCTAACACTTCGAGTTAATCAATTTGTCTTTCTGTTGAGGTGTCTAGGAATTTGGTGAAGTGAAAAGAAAGAGAAGAGTTTTTGAGTTTGTCAAATTCTTCCAAGTTCTAAGAGAAAACTAACCGATTTTCAAGGATAACCTCCATCTTTAAAATCTTCGTACAATCAATGCACAATAGACTTATGAAAACTCTAGCACCTGAAGAGACTGCATGACCCAAATGATCATTTTGAATTCGGTACGGAAGGGAGATAAACAACAAGACTCACCTCTCGTCCCCATTGAAACTCCTTCACTTGAACCAGCAAAACAGAATCAACCAACTCACGAGAAACACTCATAATCTTTCCAAGATCTGTCTACAAAGCAACAAACACCTGAGAAGCTCTGATCACAGATCGTAGGCTTTGTTATTGCCTCTTAATACTCATTTGACATCACGAGTATAAACCTATTTGCCAATTCTCTAACCTTTTCTGCATGGATTTGGAACCACTCATTAGCCACTGCTTCAACAAAGCGAAGAATATCCCTTTTAACTAACTTATTACGGTTTTATATGGCTGCTTAAAAATATTGAGGATGCTTAATTTAAGATTAAGTAGTTGAATACGTCTAGTGGAGTTGTTGAATTTGGGTGTTTATGTGATTTTTGACTAATCCATGTTGAATAAATGAAAGTGGTGGAGACATAATACCATATCATAAGAGTTTAGTTTATCTCATATATAATACAAATGTAACTTTTTGAAAACAACCTTAATTCATGTGTTAGATTTTAAGTTTTGGACTTATTTAGTTTGTTATTAGAAAAAATATTGTTACTTTTATATTTATAATATATACATATACATACAGTCGAATATATAAGTTTGTTACCTAAAACATTGATTTCGATATTAACAACGAAATATGCTTGATTTTGATATTAAAATTGAACAAATCACTTATGTTGTATAAAATATTCCTTTAATTTTCTTATTTTTAAAAGACTAATAGCATTAACTTCTCAATCTATTAGAAAATTTGTTGTTTTTCAGAGTACAATCGGTTTCTCGAAAAGATTGGCAAATACTTTTGACTTCCTTCACTACTTGGCACATAATTGCAAAATTTGTTATTCACTTCTGATAATAATGGTTTCCAGGTAAAATTTGTATTAGATTCTATTTTATATTTCTTATACTTTACTATAATTGATTATACTATTCTCATACTTTGATATGATTTCTTTCACAAATGTATCTATACTACAAGACCTCAAATGAACACAAGGTTAGTAAGAAATATTTACAATTCAGAAATCATAAGACTTCAGGTACAGAAATATATTTTGAGAAGAAAGAGACAGATTGTGAGAAGTTGTTTATGTTGCTAGCAAAAAGAAATTCACAAGTGAATACTCCAATTTATAAGGAAGAAAAAACTACGGAAATATATTAAATCCGACTAAAGTTCTGGGAAAAAATTGTGGTATGCAACGAAGTGTTAATCATCTAGTTAGCGGAAGAAAGAAATAATAATATAGCATATTAAAATATAACAAATAAGGTGTTGAATTCATGAACCATTGTAGAGTATGAGATGATGTAGTTTTCACACGCCTTAAGCGACAAGCTTGCAAGAGAAATGAAAATTTAGAAACATAAAAAGGAACTAAAAAGCACACATAAAACAAAAGAAGATACATGATGTATGAACGACATGCAGGACCCGAGTTCCTGGACGAATTGACATCGTTGGATAGTGGTTATATCACATCAATTACAAAATGCTACAAGGTGCTACCATAACCGCACATCCCGCCTTTATCATAAGGTCTATCACCGTTGGTACTGCGAGCGCTACACCGGCCATGGCCAGCTTCTTTTTGTGCGAAGCGCTCTTGTCTTGTTTAGAAACCATTTTCTCTTGGGCAGCATATGTCTCTCTTAGAATATCTTTCATCTGAAAGAGAACTTACATCAGTGGCGTGTTCTGATCAGTAAGTGAACCAAAAAGATCTTATATTTACCCTATATTCCATTTGGCTCATCGTATAACTATACGACATTTGTAACTGCCTATTCTGTTCTGCAAACTCTACTTCTCCAAGGTTTCTAGCCTTAATGGCCATCTGCTGTTGCCTAAGTCTTTCAGTCTCTTCCTGAGAATGGGTAGATTCAAAACGTAATAAAAGTAAAAGTGACGCTAATGATGAACACTAATTATTCACAATTTAACTTTTAAACCTTTAACTGACGATGCATCTGCCCTTGAAACGGTTTTCCATTAGTGCTCTCTTCAATCTTTGCGACAAGAGTAAGAAACTGCTCGACTTGCTTGGCCTTCTTGTCTTCTAGACTAGTCATGTTATCAAACATGACCCTTCTATCGCCACACATACCGAGAATTGTCTGAAATTGAACAATGCAAATTCAACGTATATATATGTAAAAACACCTAATACAATAAAAACGAATCACCGACCTTAAAGATTTCAGGAGAATTATGTATATAGTCGTCAAGTGTTCGATATTCTGCTTCCAACTCATCACCGCCGGTGAATAGAACAAGCATATAGTCCAGGATTTCATTACCGAAAAGAACTAACAAAGTACTAAGTGTGTTCAACTCCTCTTGGGTAAACCGAGTTCTCACGGATAGAACTAATACTACAACATGTAATCCTCCTTCCGCTAGCTTAAGGCAATTCATTATTTCTTTACTGAGATATTCAGCAGACTTCGCCAAATCAAACAGACCTGTATATATATATATATATATATATATATCCACATCAAACCTTGACCTTGATAATAAACTATACGTACTTGACCAAATAACAATTAATCAACATGGATTAATTATATACCGGGGGTGTCAATGATGTTGATCCTGGATCCACTTGGTGTTACAGTTTTATATGTCTGACAAGTCATGGTAACACCTTTCGCTTTCGTTTGTGAGGCGAAAACATTTTTTCCGATTAGGGAGTTTCCAGTGGCGCTTTTTCCGTTGCCAGTACGCCCCACCAAAACTATGTTTTTGACTGCCTCTAATGGTGAGGGATATTTCTGATCAGCCATGTTCCAATCACCAACAAATATTTGCTATACCAAATACAATGAATGAGTTTAGTTGTTTGAAAAGGAAAACAAGAAAGAAAGAAACTAATTGGCAGACTATACCAAATGGAACCTCACCAGCTTTCTTACCCTTTGTAACAAAGAAAATATGACTGAATGAATAATTTTCTCTACGCCACTTGTCAATTTATACAGAGCATCGATTAAATGTTGGGATTTCTTCCATTTTTGTCCTTTCCCACACACCTGCAACTTGATCTTGTCCCAATGCATAAGGTTGAAACCCTTACATGTGGCCTCAAAATTTCTCCCATAACAGTGACATAATTTGATATCAAACCCAAAATCGATTTGGCTTTCGACTTTATAAACAATTTTGATTTGGGATTTTTGTCGGGTTTAATTTGCAGTCAACAAAAACTTTGTTGTTTAATAAATCATTGCCAAAATTTAGTGTTCAATTTGACCATTTCATTAAATTATGTATTAAATCGACATTTTTCCCAAATCAAATACAAATGGTTGTTTGACAAAAAAAAGATTTTGATAAAGATTTACAAATAGTCTTGAGTAAGATTTACAAATTATAAATCTATAACATATAATTTCGATTAGGATTTTAGAATTCTGAATAACACAAAAAATATCAAGAATTTCTAGATCTACTGAAATGACACCTCTAATAAATTTCTTTTAGTTTGAAATAAAGTTTTTCAAAATGCTATTTTGCAAAGTCTACCGTCAGTTTAAGGATACACAATACTTCACAACAAAAAATGTGAGTTATTGTAAGATATGCATTGTGACTAAGAATATTAATAACAATTTATTATGTTTTCTATACATTACAAAACAAATTGACCTATTGTGACAGTTGTATTGTAACTATAAATATTAGTAATAATTTGTAACGTTTTATATACCGTATTGTTACAAATTTTATTTATTACGAATCATTGTGACTCTATTCCATAACGATTTGTGACAACATTGTTACTAGATTTATTTGTCAAAAGTAGGTTGTGATATTAAACACGTCAGTAGTCCCTTTTAGAAGCTTTCCTATAGTAAACAAGTCAAAAACAAAATGTGATACCAAATCACCAAAAACGTCCCAACAATTTTAAAATACAATCTAAGATTAAACCCATACGCCTAATTGAACTTTCCCGTTCAACAACAGTAAAAGATTTCTCAAGAAAACACATATTCTCTCTATTAAGGCTCGTAAAACCAACGTGTGGCAGCTTCACGAAAACCTTCACAACATCATCCAACTAGTATAATAGCGAGATGATGCTTCCTTTAGTTTTGGCGGGTCCCAAATTTAATCCTCCTGACAAAGCTTAGAGACTTACTCTTGAACCTCTTAAGTCTCCAGGTTGCTCGGTCGAGCACCCCACCAAAAGAAACTTTGTTAATGGTTTTTGGAGAACTTGGGATTCCGAGATACTTTCCCAACTTCTTAGTAACCTTAATACTGCTCTCGCTACTTATAAACTCCGATAAACCTCTATTCACATTATTAGAGATAAAAAAATTGATTTCTCCAAAATAACTTTTGGCCAACGCCTCTAAAAACACTCATGCACACCTCGTATTATCCGAATTTGATGATTGAAGCTTGCACATAGTGAATAAGGTCACCGAAAAAGCAATTATGTGATAGATGTGGCTCCCTCTCACTAGTTTACTCGGTTTATATGATTTGTCTACACTGGATCGATCAATCTAATGATATGGTCTCCTGATGGTGTGTTCACAGACATATAGACAATCAATATCCCTGTTGTAGCCTTCGTAGTGGCTTAAAACCCCTTGTCTTTTCTTTTCCCCATTCCTTAGTAAAAGATCATTGTTAGGCCAGACACACAGCTCATGATCCAATTGACCCATGATTCACGATACTGCACGATCTGAAAAGTATCTTTATTGAAGTCCCAATAAATACGATCATATGGTTTCTCGAGGTCTAACTTCAATAGCATCTAAACTCTGTGATTTTTGTTCACCTCATAATATGAAGTGCTTCTTGTACTACGTCAATATTGTCCACACTTTATCTTCCGGGATGCAGCTCGCTTGATCTGGCCATATTAGCTTTAGAATAAACTATTTCAATTGGCCCACCATTGTTTTCATGATAAATTTAAGTTGTACATTACATAGACTAACCAAGCGAAATGTATGATAGTTTCGAGTTTCATTACCTTGGCAAACAGAACCAAAAACACGTCAGTAGTCCCTTTTAGAAGCTTTCCCATAGTAAACAAGTCAAAAACAAAATGTGAGACCAAATCACCAAAAACGTCCCAACAATTTTAAAATACAATCTAAGATTAAACCCATACGCCTAATTGAACTTTCCCGTTCAACAACAGTAAAAGATTTCTCAAGAAAACACATATTCTCTCTATTAAGGCTCGTAAAACCAACGTGTGGCAGCTTCACGAAAACCTTCACAACATCATCCAACTAGTATAATAGCGAGATGATGCTTCCTTTAGTTTTGGCGGGTCCCAAATTTAATCCTCCTGACAAAGCTTAGAGACTTACTCTTGAACCTCTTAAGTCTCCAGGTTGCTCGGTCGAGCACCCCACCAAAAGAAACTTTGTTAATGGTTTTTGGAGAACTTGGGATTCCGAGATACTTTCCCAACTTCTTAGTAACCTTAATACTGCTCTCGCTACTTATAAACTCCGATAAACCTCTATTCACATTATTAGAGATAAAAAAATTGATTTCTCCAAAATAACTTTTCGCCAACGCCTCTAAAAACACTCATGCACACCTCGTATTATCCGAATTTGATGATTGAAGCTTGCACATAGTGAATAAGGTCACCGAAAAAGCAATTATGTGATAGATGTGGCTCCCTCTCACTAGTTTACTCGGTTTATATGATTTGTCTACACTGGATCGATCAATCTAATGATATGGTCTCCTGATGGTGTGTTCACAGACATATAGACAATCAATATCCCTGTTGTAGCCTTCGTAGTGGCTTAAAACCCCTTGTCTTTTCTTTTCCCCATTCCTTAGTAAAAGATCATTGTTAGGCCAGACACACAGCTCATGATCCAATTGACCCACGATTCACGATACTGCACGATCTGAAAAGTATCTTTATTGAAGTCCCAATAAATACAATCATATGGTTTGTCGAGGTCTAACTTCAATAGCATCTAAACTCTGTGATTTTTGTTCACCTCATAATATGAAGTGCTTCTTGTACTACGTGAATATTGTCCACACTTTATCTTCCGGGATGCAGCTCGCTTGATCTGGCCATATTAGCTTTAGCATAAACTATTTCAATTGGCCCACCATTGTTTTCATGATAAATTTAAGTTGTACATTACAAAGACTAACCAAGCGAAATGTATGATAGTTTCGAGTTTCATTACCTTGGCAAACAGAACCAAAAACACGTCAGTAGTCCCTTTTAGAAGCTTTCCCATAGTAAACAAATCAAAAACAAAATGTGAGACCAAATCACCAAAAACGTCCCAACAATTTTAAAATAAAACCTAAGATTAAACCCATACGCCTAATTGAACTTTCCGGTTCAACAACAGTAAAAGATTTCTCAAGAAAACACATATTCTCCCTACTAAGGCTCGTATAACCAACATGTGGCTGCTTCTCGAAAACCTTCACATCATCATCCAACTAGTATAATAGCGAGATGATGCTTCCTTTAGTTTTGGTGGGACCCAAATTTAATACTCCCGACAAAGTTTAGAGAATTACTCTTGAACCTCCTAAGTCTCCAGGTTGCTCGCTCGAGCACCCCACCAAAAGTATCTTTGTTAATCGTTTTTGGAGAACTTGGGTTTCCAAGATAGTTCCCCAACTTCTTAGTAATCTTAATAATGCTCTCTATACTTATAAACTCCGATAAACCTATATTCACATTATTAAAAATTTTGATTTCTCCAAAATAACTTTTCGCCAACGCCTTAGATAACACTCATGCACACCTCCTATTATATGAATTTGATGATTGAAGCCTACACAAAGTTAATAAGGTCACCAAAAAAGCAGCTATGTGATAGATGTGGCTCCCTCTCAATAGTTTACTCGGTTTATATGATTTGTCTACACTGGATCGATCAATCAAATGATATGGTCTCCTGATGGAGAGTACACAGACATATAGACAATCAATATCCCTATTGTAGCCTTCGTAGTGGTCTCTCTCTCTC